>JAQFYS010000130.1:0-11054 GCA_034694945.1 Carabodes femoralis | reverse complement strand
ATGTTTTCTTCTTCTATATAATGTAAAAATTATTTCTTTGCATTACATCTAATTTTTGTTATCTTAAGTTTTAGACATTTAATATTCTATTCGTATTCGGAAAATACAAAGTAATAAAAATATGTTATAAATTATATTTTCAGACCAAAACTAGACTTATGAAATCTGAACCCAAAAACCTATTACTAAAAACGATATAAAATCTGTCGATTCGGTCACAAAAAATTCAAACCAAAAAATTTATTGTTATGTCAACATATTTTTTACACAAGTTTTCAGTTTTTTATTAATTTTGATTTTGTTTCATATGATTGAAGGCTAAGATATCTGTGCTTTAGATCAGATCAAAGACAGTTAACATTTATCCCAAATCGTAATGCAATTAAACTATTGTTAATTAAATGCCATTAAATATAAGTATAGATAAAGAGTTTGGCCTTAAGTTTACTCTTCATTAAACTTGTATTACATTTAAACAGATTTTAAATTTGTTTTTTAATTTGATTTTCATTATTCTCTTATTTAATGTGTTTTTGTATAAAAAATTGTTTCTATGTTTCAAGTCTTTCATTCTTAAAATATTTTAAAAAACAAAAGAATTTGTTCTTCACTTCAATAATTACTGGAAATTGTTTTTCTTTAAATTCTTTTCCCGACAAAAAAGTTTTTCCATTCCATAAAATATTTTGTTTTCTTCTTTATTTTGTCTGAAGTTTTATTTTGAAAATTAATTTTAACCGAAAATAACGAATCAGAAAAAATAGATGAAAACTTCACTTTTAGATAAATTGAAGTTTTGCTTCAAAAGTCTCATAAGATTTTGGCAAAAAGCGAATTGATTTACAGAATATATAAAATCAAACAAAAAAATGCTATAAAAATGATTTTTCTATATTATATGAAAAACTCAAACCATTGATCAAAATATCGAAAATTACAATTCATATGAGAAGGGATTTCATCACTGTTTCGGTTTCATTAAACTAATTCATTATATTAGAGAAAATTCCAATTATTTTCATTGAGAATAAGAACCCGATTCTCAATGGACTTAATTTGAACATTAATTAAATTTTTTTATTTTACTATTTTGTCGAAAACACAAAATGATGGATGAATTTAATATATAGTAATATATGAGTCAATTGATAAAAATCTGTCGGATTTGTGAACCACTTCTTTCACAACTGCAGACATAATTCACTCGATTTGATGGATATTTTGATTGATTTATTCAACGATACAAATATTCACTCAATTCTTATTCCATACTATTCTTTGAATATTTTTTTTATTATTCAAAGAGTCTTCTCATCTATTTTATACATTTTTGGAGTTTTTATACATAAATATAGAAGTTTTTATCCAATGAGTGCTGTATTTGCCCGAAGTATAAGTGCTTTTATTGAACCAATATTTCTTAAAACCGATAACTCAATGAATCCAATATTTTATAGCACTTGAGATCTTATTTTTTGATGGAAAAATTTTTACTTAAAACTCAAACACAGTTTTGGCGAATCATTTCTTATGATCTGTGAATGAATACAAAATATAAAAGAATGAGATCTACATTTGTCACAAATATGAACAAGCTCAACCCCTTTAAAATGTTCTCTTCTGGCACTATTCCTCTATATTTTTCTTTACTTTTTTCTAACTCACTAAATCTTCATTCTTTGTACTAAAGACTGAATTATATGTTAAATATTAATCGCTATTATATAAAGTTATCCGTCAGACCCTTTGGTTTCCCCTCCTTTTTATATTTATTTTACTTTCACTTTATTCTCTCGTTTTATAATGTATTTCATCACTTAGTCGTCCAATATTTTATCCGATTTATGACTCTAAAAAAGTTTTTTCTTTTTATGATCAGAACAACTGATAAAATATATATTATTTGTAAACATTTTTTTTTATATTTTCAGCTTTATTTAACCCAAAGATTAGGAATAATATTAAGAAAAGCAAATATTTAGTGTCAGATTTAGCGTTGGTTTAAATGAAGATTTTCTACTTATTTCTCTTTTTTAGTTCAATTTGATTATAATTAAGTTTTTTGTAAACAGATTTCATAAAAAACAAAAGTTAAGTTCAAAAACTTATTGAAGACAACCAACGGATACAATAGAAACAGAAATACAATTTCTTGACTGAAAATTTCTGAACTGAAAACTATTTTCTCTGTTTGACAGACATCTGAAACTGAAATGACATTTATTTTATTACATATTTCACAAATATATCCATATATTTCTTCCGCAGTTTTGAATTTTATTAAAAAACATCAAAAATTTTGTTCCTCTATTCAAATATTAAATTAATTCATAAAAATTGAAAAATATATAAATATATTCCGTTATATTTCATTTAATATTTATAAGAATTGCAATATTTTTATTACAATTCATTAATATTAATAATATTAGTGTTAAATATCTGTTGTTTTCTATTATTCTCAGTTTAATGAATGTATTTTCAGTTTAATATAAAACAATATAATATTTGTTTTATATTCAAGTCATGAATGTTCCGCAAATAAGTCGGAAAAACTCTTGCAAAGAAAATGTTAAATAATAGAAAAGAAAATACTGAGAAATGGACTCAAAGATTATAGGATTAGATCGGATTTCAGACATTATTCTAAAATCAATGCTTTTCTTCATTTTATTCGTTTTTTCTGACGATTTTTGATCTTAGAATTCAAAAGTAATGTTTTCTTATTTAAGAAATTCACATAAAGTTAGAAACGATAGAGAGTTAACCGAAAGTGAATTTGACTTAAACTCGGAAAATATTTTATATACAAAACTAAATCCTATTATTTTAAGCCAACTTTTTGTTCAAATATTTCATTTTCTGTCAGAATTTAATCATTTTATTCTGATTCTCGATTTGTATAAATTAATTACCGTTTTTATCACTTTAGTTTGATTTTAGTTAAACATTACTAGAGTTGTTGTATAGTTATCAGATCCTCAATATAGACCAGATATCGCTCATTCAGTAAATTCTTCTCTTCATCATTGTCTCAGTGAAAAAATATCCCTAATCCTAATACCCTTAAAACTGTATTATTTAATTTCTTTGCATCCTATGATACTTATTAATATAAGTTTTTATTATTATGAACTTAAAATATATAAAATATCTTTACCCAAGATCTTCAAGTATTATCAAAAATGATGAGATTACATAA
Organism: Carabodes femoralis; assembly: GCA_034694945.1. Lineage (NCBI taxonomy): Eukaryota > Metazoa > Arthropoda > Arachnida > Sarcoptiformes > Carabodidae > Carabodes > Carabodes femoralis. Next base: position 7,852 of record JAQFYS010000130.1, on the reverse strand, counting down.
AGATAAAAATAAAGTCTGTTATTATTTCCGGAATCTTATTTAATAAGTTATACTTAAGACTGCATTTATATTTAATATAAATAATTCACTTTTTAAATATTAATTTTATCTGTAGGTGTAATCAAACGAAAATTCAAGTTTTCCAAATTTTCATGTTATAGAGGCTGTGCTTTATTCCTAGATTCCATTACTACTCAGTTAATACACAGCCCTCTATATTATATTGTCATATAAAGCAACAAATAACTTCTATTTAAATAAGAATCCTATATTTACATAAACTTTAATGGTTGTATCTACTTTGAAACCATAAAGAATATATTTGTTATCAGAATATTCTTCATTTTCACACTTGTCTGCAATTGGGAATCAGTTATTCTTTGGGTTTGTAATAAATTTTTCAAATTCAGACATTTTCTATTTGGCTTTTCTTCATCTTTACGCCCATATGTACTACTATTCCATTACATTGTATTCAATCGAGAATCTCTTGAGTGACATTAGATCTCTCTCTCTCTCTCTCTCTCTCTCTCTCTCTCTCTCTCTCTCTCTCTCTCTCTCTCTCTCTCTCTCTCTTCGTGTTTTGGCCATAAAAATGTTTTATGGAAAGGAATACAAGAAAAGGGAGAGAACGGCAAAAGAGATAATAAATTACTTGTTTTGAAAATTACGGATTCCTTTCGAGTAATCACTGTTTTTACAAATATTTCAAAAAAAATTAAGATTGAGTTCAGATTTTTAGAGTTTATTTAACAGAAAATGAAATTTCATTGAAATATTTCCTTATATTGAATGTGAAGTCATTGACCAAATTATTAATCATTCATTGAGTTGTTTTCAGACAATAGGATTGATTAGAAAAGAAAAGTTTTACCAAAAATAATGATCTGAAGGAAATTAAGATCAATTGCACTCTTTCTTACGATCCAAACGAAATTCACGTCTTCTTCTAATTAAATATAAGACCATTAATATAAACATTTTATATCAATTATATTAATATAAGTTCTAAATATGAATTTTATGAAAGTTCTGGTGAACGAAATTCAATTACTCGCTATCATATCGAATGCAAAATAGTTAAGTAACAACAATATTAATATCTCAAGACTTGTATCAATAAATAACATTAAATTTTTAGTGACCACTCAATGAATAAGAGGGATACTTATTCTTGCCTTACTATAGTAGGCTTACAATATTACAAAGTTTTATAACCTTATGTTTCTATAAAATTTAATATTATTGTTAAATTGTATTTTATCTATGCTTTCAAAAATATATTGAATATTGAAGGATGGCATAGTCTATAGTTTCTATGATAGAAATGACCTAGTATGGATAATAAAGTTTTAACAATATACAGTATTTATTCTGTGGAAGCTTTAACATATACCGGTAATAAATTTAAAACTACATTTAATAAACTACAGATAGTATAAAAAGTGTTTTTAGAATTACTTTAATACTTGTTTGATATTATTTTATATTCTTATTAGTATATAAGAACTTTATAAAAAGTATATTTTAAAATTCATCAAAAATAAATTTTGTTCTGGATTTTTCAAATATAATTTTAATATATAATAAAATATGTCTAATATTACTAATTAATTATATTCTATCACCAAAAAAGGAGTTAATTTCAGGAAATACCCTTCAATTAATTAGAGATAAATATTTCGATAATTTAATTCTGAGAATAATTCAGTAGAAGATATAAAATTGATTTTTATTTTGTTATTCTGCGAAAAACTTTTTACTTAAATCTGTAATCGGATCAAAATTAATCGATTAGAAGAAATGTGTTTTTGGGTTCAATCAGTGCATACACTCTGTTGGAAATTATTGTAACAATAGATTCAATCCAAAACATACTATTGTGTTTGAGTGAAATTTGAATTCTTAATGATTGAATTATCCACATTAGCTGATATATTTCGGTTTAGAATCCTCTAATATAAAGGATATTAATTAAAAAACTCGTGTTTGAGTTATGCCCAAAATCAACTCTTTATTAAAAACTTCAATTTTTTGGAAATTCTATTCATTTAAAATTAATTATAGAATAAGTTATAACTAATTATTTATCGATTATTATTTCTATATGTAAATAATAGTAATTAAAAAATAATTTTATTAAGTCTATCAATAAAATAATTAAGAATTTATAAGAATAAAATCACATTGAACCAATACAACTCTATGCCTGGATGTTAGATTTCCTGTAGACCCTATTGTAAATCTGTCAAAAGACCAAAATATTAAATCTCCATAAGAACACTATTTAAATTCCTATAGAACCTTATGGTGATGGGATGGGATCCAAACAAATACATATGTATATAATATCCTTTTTCTTCGAAATGCGGATATAAAAATTAGTAAATATTTTTCAATTGATAAACTACTGAAAAAGTATTTTTTGAGTATTAGATTTTAAACTCTTAAAATTTATAATGAATTCGATTATTCCTAATAGTTTATAAATGTTTTAATGTTTCTCTTTTATAGCCATTATAGCCTTCATTATTAAAATTCAATGCAAAATATTCTTTATTATAGAAAACTTAATTTGTTTCCAATTTTAGGTTGACTTAAGTTACAGATAATTAATTCTGAAATTAATTTAATTGAACAGCACTTCCGGTCTGTTCGGCCGAACATTTCAACTGTTCTTCCGGTCGATGTATTTTGAAGACCTGGTTCTGCGATGGAGACAATGATTGCGGCGATAATTCAGATGAAAGTGATTGCAATCCAAGAGATTGTATATACGATCGAGAATTTAAATGTGCGAACGAGAGATGCATTAGAAGCGAATGGCAGTGCGATGGAACTGACGATTGTGGTGATGGTTCTGATGAGCAATGCGTGGGTCGTCCCTGTGCTCTCTCAGAATTCCGATGTCATTCGGGTGGATGTGTTTCGATGTCATTTCATTGTGATTCAGAAACTGATTGCGTGGACGGATCCGATGAATTGGAGTGTGATTTGGTCCCTATTGACCACATCTCATGTCCGTCCGGTCAACACCGATGTCGGAACGGCAGATGCATTAGTGAAGCCTATCATTGCGATGGAGATAACGATTGTGGCGATTGGTCTGATGAGGCCAAGTGTGGTAAGCAATGACTCAGAATATTCTGTTTTAGGCATAAAATCTATTTTGTATTTATATATGAGATGATAGGCCAGACCATTAAGCTCAGGATCAGTCAACTATAGTTATGTAGTGCACAATACAGATAGTTGTCAGCCCTTTGGGATTAATAGTTAGTCGATGTGTTCATCATTATTATCAAAATTGTTCTCTAGAGGGAAGAGTCGAGTGTCGGTCCACTGAATACCTATGCAGTGATGGCCAATGCATTAATATTGATTGGAAGTGTGACGGAGACCCTGACTGTGAGGACAAGTCCGACGAACATAATTGCCGTAAGATTTAAACCAATTATAAGATTATTCACTTTATTTGCTGCAAACCATTATATTTCTAAATAAGTTATAATACTTTAGAATAACTTTAAATTTAAATTAATGAAAGAAAAGCTAAGAAAAAGCATTAAATTATTGAAGAATACAATAAATGGATATATTCTTTGAACATCTTTTAGCGAATTGAAGTTCTATTGAAGATTAGATTCTGTTATTATTCTGAGCATAAAAGTTAAAATTATTTACAAATCGTCATTAAGTAAATGTCTTCTATAATATAAATGAAAAAAATTGAATTATTTTCACAATAAAAGCTCTACTGCTCTGAAATTCCGTTAAAAATAAGTACTCTATAGTTAAGAATAAATGTGTGGATAATAATTGAGTTAACGTTAGAATAAAAAAAGATTTGTGGAAAGAAAGACGTTCTTCACTAAAACTAACACTAACTTAATATCTGATTCAAACCATAAACTATAATAAAAGTTCTATTTATTTAGTATATTATCATTGCTTTTAATCACAAATAATAAAATGATTTAATTTATTGCTGAAAATCTCGACTAAATATTTGAAAAATAAATAGTTTTTCTCAACTTTTTATTCAATTTTAAATTTTCTAACTTTTATGTGAAAACTTTATTTTAAATTAATTTATGTCTGAATATATACTGCTTAGCGTCCAAGACATGCACTTCAGAGGAATTCCGGTGTCGAACCGGTCGATGCGTTTCACTGCACTGGCGATGCGATGGAGATATCGATTGTAGCGATAATTCTGATGAAGACGGCTGTGCGCAAAGAACTCAGTGCACAACAGGTAACTTCAAATGCAATGACGGCACCTGCATCAATCAGATGAATGTATGCAATGGAGCGCCTAATTGTCCCGACGGATCAGATGAAGACTTAAACGGCACCTGTTCTTCTGGAACGCCATGTAGAGAAGATGGTTTTCCTTGTCAGCACTTATGTGTAGCCACAGTAAACGGACATCACTGTGCCTGCAAAGAGGGCTATCAAATGGGATACGACGGTCGGTCCTGTATGGACATCGATGAATGCTTTCTCAACGAACAGATTTGTTCTCAAAGATGTGAAAATTCTGTTCCAGGATTTCAATGCTATTGTACTAAAGGATACCGAATGAGAGCAGACAAACGCCGGTGCAAAGCACTGGGACCCGAACCCATTATAATATTTGCTAATAGAATGGATATCAGAAAAGTGTCGTTAGATAGTTCTGAATACACTTCTGTTTTGGGAAATCTTCAGAACGCGATTGCAATTGACTATCACTACCGGTTGGGTCTAATATTCTGGTCAGACATTACAGCTGATGCTATATTCAGAGCTTCATTGAATGGAACCGATCCAACAGCTATTGTAAGTGCAGGTCTGGTCAGTCCGGGCGGTATTGCTGTCGATTGGATTTGTGATAGAATTTTTTGGACGGATTCGGGAACTTCTAGAATAGAATTCGCGAATTTAGACGGAATGATGAGAAAAGTTCTCTTTTGGAAAGGCATTGAAAAGCCTAGAGCTATAGTGGCCAACCCCGACGAATCAACCATCTATTGGACTGATTGGGGACAACAGCCAAGAATTGAAAGGGCATTCATGGACGGCACCGGACGTATACTTATTGTAGAGACATCATTATTTTGGCCAAACGGCCTAACTATAGACCATCCGTCGCACCGACTATATTGGGTCGACGCTAAACACCACGTCATCGAGAGTTCTAATTTAGATGGAAGTGATAGAAGACATGTCATCGAAGGTTCAAACACTTAAGAATAAAATTATTAATTATAGAATAACTTACTCTTAACTTCAGGTGATTTACCGCATCCTTTTGCCGTCACTGTCTTCGAGGACAGTCTCTATTGGACCGATTGGCAGGTCTGGCACTCGTATGCAATCAATGAGTGGTTTGTTTTTATATCAATTAATTTCATTGAATTTTTAGACAAAAAGTATTCAAACGTCGAGTAAACTGAACGCAAAGAATATATCTTTAGTTCACAATAATCTCCATTTCCCGATGGATATAACAATTCTTCATCCGTTGAGACAACCGGATCTGATCAACAGATGTGCCACTAATGAGTGCAGTCACGTATGTCTGCCCAATAATGCCAGCTATCAGTGCTCGTGTCCAACCGGTTATCATATGAATAGTGACGGTAAGACCTGTCGCGACAAACCGGACACTTTCCTATTGTTCACTCGTCGGAACGACATTCGATGGATTTGTATCGAATGTCCCGATGAGGTCAACATCGATATTGTTCTTCCGCTCAAAGACATCAATAGTGTTGTGTCCATCGATTACGATCCCGAGTCGTCCACAATATTCTGGTCAGACGTTACAAATAAGACGATAAGTCGGGGCCTTTGGAACGGACTGAGTCAGAGCACCATTATTTCCAACTCAATCGAATCTCCATCAGGTCTGGCCGTGGACTGGGCCGCCAGAAACATCTATTGGGTCGACACCGGACGCAATGTTATTGAAGTCTCAAAACTGAATGGTTCGATGAGATCCCTATTGATATGGGAAGCACTGGAACAGCCCAGAGATATAGTACTGGATCCGTCCAGTGCTTTGATGTTTTGGAGCCAATGGGATAAAAATGGAGCAAAAATAGTGAGGTCTGGAATGGATGCCTCACAACGAATAGTACTTCACTCGTCAAACCTAACGCATCCGCACGGGTTGGCCATTGACTACACCGAGAAAAGACTTTATTGGAGTGATTCCGGAAACAAACGAATTGAATGCTCAGAATTCAGTAAAAATCTTGTTTTTTCTTAACAGAAATTAAATGTTTATTCAAATATTTGTTTATCGTTTGACAGATGGTTCCAAAAGACAGACTCTTTTATCTCGTAATGTTAGACATCCATACGGTTTGGTAGTATTTGGAGACTATATCTATTGGGCAGATCTTGAGCTTAAATCTATTCAAAGGGGACATAAACTGAATGGTGATCACAGAAAAACATTAATCGCAGGATTGGATCACTTAATGGATATTCAAATATTCAATAATCAATTGATTGAAAACAGAGATATTGTCCGAAATGTGTGTCTGTCCGCCGGTTGCAGTCATTTGTGCCTTCTATCGCCGTCCGAACCCGGATATCGATGTTCGTGTCCGACAGGCATTAAACTGGTCGGAAACGGCAAGACTTGTGCCTCAGATATGCAAAAGTATTTAGTGGTTGCCGTCAGAAATACAATCCGCAGAATCTCACTCGAAGTGCCCTATTATTCAGATGTTGTCGTTCCTCTAAGCCGACAGCCCTCTAATGCAATCATTGCTGACATTCATGTTGAGAACAATACTGTCTTTTGGTCCGACACTAAAGAAGATAAGATATATAGCGCCAGTCTTAGTGACGGAATTGTCAAAGAAGTTATTGGCGTTGGTTTGTATGATGTGAACGGACTGGCAGTCGATAATGTCGGTAAAAAGCTATACTGGACTGACGCTGGAAGGAAGAGGATAGAAGTTTCTAATTTAGACGGTTCTGATCGTCGAGTGCTAGTATGGCATGAGTTAGACTCTCCCCGAGCTATATCTGTCAATCATTTGACTGGACATATGATTTGGGCCGATTGGGGCGCACAGGTTCGCATCGAAAGAGCAGATATGGACGGCGGCAAAAGAGCTGTGATAGTGAGTGAACGACTCGGTTGGCCTAATGGTATAACTATTACAAAAAAGGGTCGATTCGTTTGGGCTGACTCTCAAACCCATAGCATAGAGATTGCAGACATTAATGGAGTGAATAGAAGACAAATTATAAACGAATTACCGGCGCCTTATGGGGTGGCAGTGGTTGACGACTATATCTATTGGACAGATTGGGAGAGCAGTGCTATTCATAGAATGAATTATTTGACAAATGGTGCCAAACCTGAAATAATTCTAAAAGGACTCAACAATTTAGTGGACATTCGGGCCATCAATTCATTAGCCAATGACTCGCATATCATACACAATATGTGCCAAATTAATAACGGGGGCTGTTCTCACCTCTGCCTTAGGAACACTGCCAAAGGCTATTCCTGTCTCTGTCCGACCGGAATGATTCTGTATAACGATGAAAGGACTTGTAATCCGAGTCAGTTATAAACCGAATTCTCTCAATATTGTCCTATTAATTAATACCTTATTTAAAATATAAATTTATGCTCAAAATTCAATAATATTTACATATAAATGAAAAGAAATTAAGCCATCAGTTAATTCTTATAATTCTAGATCTTAGCAGAAAATATTTTGAAAATTGTTGTTTGGAAGTAAGTAAGCACTCCTATAGACACAGTGTTAAATTGTAGGAATAGGTTGCATTCGTCCCTTAAAATTATCAGATTGCTTGGTCAATACCGATTCTAAAA
>JAQFYS010000129.1:0-11070 GCA_034694945.1 Carabodes femoralis | reverse complement strand
ATAACCACATATAGAATAATTATTAATTAATTTAGTTTTTTCACACAAAATTTTAAAAGATAAAAGAAAATTGGTTTTTATTCAAATAGTTTTGTGGGAAAAAGTCTTTTCGTATTTTTAGGTCAGAAAACATTTTGGTTGAAAAGCACACAAAAGAATAGACAAAACAGAAATTAAATGAAAAAATAGAGCGAATATATGCAAAACAAACAAAGAATTCTAAGCACAGATTGTTTGGATAGCTTTCAAAAGCTTTTTATTTGATTCCTATTGAAAATAGTCGGAAAAGTTTTGCTTTTTTGTGTCAATAGTCAGTATTGATATCACTCTCCATAGCCTTGACATTAATAAAATTGTATAAAATATAGCTTAAAATCAAAACCATTTTCTCTTTTATCTAAAATTTAATTTAATTTTGTAAAAAATTTGCGAATTTATAGGAAGAATAGTTAACGTGAGTTCAGTTAATGGGAGCTGTGCCTACCCGGGTATCGGTGTATACTGTGCCACCAAATCAGCAATTGAAGGTCTTTCTGATGTGTTGCGCATAGAATTGTCCAAATTTGGTGTCAAAGTGATTGTTGTAAGGCCTGGCGATTACGCCCGACTCACGAATCTTATGAGTTCTCACGAATCTCACGTCAATCAAATGAGAAGTTCGATGGATGAGAACAAAAGACAATTTTATGGCAATTATTTCGATGAATACCATAAAAGTGTACTTAAAAATAGTGGTCTAACGAGTCCGACGTCCTTCCAGTCCTCGACACTGTTTAGCGACTTCGAAGAAGCCCTCTTTGCAGTCGACCCCAGAGTTTACATAACAAGTGCTTCGTTAGCTTTTCGACTATTCTTTATATGTCTATATTTCACGCCAACTATTCTTAAGGACAAACTATTCTCAGCTATTGTCTCAAAAATGGTTAAATTTGACGTAAAAAACAATTTCCAAACAACAAAAGTCGCACCCAATTAACAAATAAAACAATTCTTGAAATAAGTAAAAGTGTTTTTTTGTTGTATTAAAACTATCATTAAAGTGAGTAATACTTCCCCTCAAATGTGTTTTCCAACAATTTTTTCATCTCAACCAATATATTAATTGAATTCATATATAATTTGAATTTAATTACAAACTGATTACTGATTCTGTGCTTTAGAATTGTGTGAACTATAAAAACAGATTTACTGCCAGACGTTCACTACTTGAACTCAACTTATATTTTTGAACTCAAATATTCATATATTATTATTTTGAAACAAAAGTTATTAATATTAATACATTGAATAGAATCAAAATTCTGTTGAGAATATATTGTATTGTTTTATAAAATATTGAATCGAAAGAAGACAAAAGTTTAGATTCTGTTGAAAAAGTTTATTCATGTTATATAGAGGTTATAAATATTAATAAAAACATAAACTAATAAAAATATTTTGAGCGACACTTTGGATAATATCTGTGACAACTGGTAATAATATTAATTGAAAAAAGAATGTATTTGAAGCCAACATTCATTATATCTGTCATATTTGGTAAATAAGTTTTGCATTTGATTTTACTATAGCTATAGAAGTATACTCTCAGTACTCAAGTATTACATTGAATATTTCATTCAAGTCTATCAAATAAATTATAATATTTATCGACATTTTGTGCATTTAATATAGGATTTTGTGTTTATTTGGTTAAATCTGATATAATGTCAACAACAGTAGAGTCCGGATCAATTGAATTTGCTGTCAAATTAGACAGAATTCTGTCCAATGACTCCCAGAATCTGGTATTCTCTCCGTTTTCGTTGTCGACAGCGCTGGCGATGACTTTAATTGGTTCTAGAGATGGATCAGCAGAAGAGCTCTCAACTGTTTTGTTTGGTAAAGCAATCAAAGCCGAAGAATTCGACTCTTTAGCCAAAGAGTTTCAGATTTTGGTGGACAGATGTGTTCGAACAAACAATCAGGTCTTGAGTTCCGCTAATTTTATTTATTCGCATAAAAGTTATCCGATTTTACCACAATTTAAACAATTGATTGACACCTGTTTTGCGGCTAAAGCACAAGAAGTGAACTTTTCAGACAATAATAAAGAAGCGATTGAAACGATTAATAGAGACATCAGTAGTGCCACAAATGGCAAAATACCGATACTTTTTGAACAAATCGATGTCAACACTAAACTGGTTTTGGCAAATGCTCTCTATTTCAAAGGCCTCTGGAAATCACAATTTAAAGCAGATAATACTAAGATTCGAAAATTCACTACTAATAACAAAGAGGAACTGGACGTCCAAATGATGTTCCAATCGAGTCGTTTCCCAATCGGATATAGCGATCAACTAAAGTGTTCAGCCATTGAATTGTCATACGATAAGAGCAATATTGTTATGATTATTCTATTGCCAGATAACGGCACTTCTGTAACTGAGCTCAAATCCAAACTGGACGGCCCGACACTCAATCAACTTTTCAAACAATTGGATTCGACTAAAGTGGATCTCTATTTACCGAAATTCAAAATTTCATCAACTCTTCCGCTGATTCCGTTCCTCTCAAAAGTGGGAATTAAACAAATTTTTGATACAAAATTAGCCAACTTTTCGGGTATTACTGACGATCCTTTGGGTCTATATGTCGGAGATGTCATCCAGAAGGCTGTGATTGAGGTGAACGAAGAGGGGACCGAAGCGGCCGCTGCAACAGGTATTCCCTTAAATGCTGTTTTCATTTATTTTATTCTTTTATATATAAATTTATTTTCTCTTAATTTATAAGGCGTTGGATTCTTATCCCGGTCTCTCCAAATCCCTGAGCAATTTGAAGTGAACCGTCCGTTTATGTTTGTATTATTAAGTAAATACGATTCCCAGAAAAATATGATTTTATTCACCGGAACCGTTAATAATCCGAAAGCTTAGAAAAGTCTGTTTTAATTAACTTATTCTAAGAATAATTTTCTCTATTATAATGTAAGAAAGCATTTGATTAAACAGTTATTTATTCTATATTTATATGTCATGAATAATATGAAAACATATTTTGAGAAAATGTATTTTAATTGATTACTTGTCATGAATTGAATCGATTCATAATTTAATAGTTATATATTTTTATTATTCCTATAATATTTCAATGTTTTACTTTCATATAAATATTTCTTTGAAAATAAAATCTATTTTTAATGTTAATCGCAATAATTAAATATTAAGTTTCACTCAACAACTCTTATAACAGTTATCTAATTATCAAATTCTTTGATAAGAAATTATATTTCAGTTTAATTTATTGCATTTAAAGATAAATTTCCGTAAAGCTATTATTTAGGATTTTAATTTAAAGAGGGTAAAAGGTAGGGCATATTTTGACAAGCTTGTTGTGAGAATAAAAATTCTGGGTTCTGTATCATTTAGCCTTAATAAATTAAAATTAATAAATAATGAGATATAGACACACCCAGACATCTGATATACCAAATGAATAACAATCCAATAAATCAATTTCAGGTATTATTTCAGGTAAACATATTTTTGAGATTCTGAAATATCAAATAAATTATTATTTCAAATCTATTAATCATAAAATCGAGGGTCATTTCAGGCGCATCAGAATTATATAATTTATTTGTAGAGACAGTGCAGTAAATTAACCAAATTATGTCTTATATTTCTTGTATTAGACTAAACATATTCATTGAATTACTATAACAGTAGCGTTCGTCAAATAAGCCGCTATTTATCAATCAATTGAACCACTTATCAACTAATCTCTATCTTTTGATGAAATTTTTTAATCTAAAATAAAAGTACAGTATTATATAATATAATAGGCATTCAATGTTGGATAAGTTTGAGATCCGATTAGTGGTAACAGAATTTGTGAGGAGAAGTGGGCGTCAACTGAAAGACCACTCGAGTCTCGATTCTCTCGAAAAGTGGAACTTCGAGTAACAGATCTGAGAGTTTGTAAACAAAATTAAAAATTAATTTAATATTGAATTACTGTTGACTTTTGGTATTTCGATATTCATTATTATTATATAATATTTCATAAAATGAAATGAAATGAAATGAATAAAGAAATCGATGACTGGATTCGTGTGTTTGAAGTGAATGAACCGCAAAGACATCGAAAGGGATTCACTGTTTATAAAGTGATTTCACGAGTGTTTCACAAGAAGTCGATCGAAAGTATTACAGAAATGGTTTCATTTAAAAGGTTTTCTGAATTCAAGAAATTACACAAAAGTTTAAGTGTTTTGCACTCATCTCTTCATCTGAAGGGAGTGTTTCCGACATTTCCGGATCCAAAACTGTTCGGCCGTTTCGATGCAGAAGTGATTGAAAGCAGACGTCAGTCAGCGCTCGAACTCTTGGAATTCGCCGCTAAATATCCGCCACTCTTTACGAACACTGTTTTCGTTAAATTCTTTGAGAATTCTGTCACTAATTTCACAACTCTTTCCACTCATAACCTTCTGGATAGTCCTACAGATGAAGACAATCAATGTTTACCCGAACCAATTGAACCAAATGATGACTTTAGCCAAAGAAGCGGTGATAACGAGACGAGTGATGGCAGCAGTTATTACTCGACACCAATTCATTCGACAGACGTTTCTCTAAACGACAAGAATTTAGTGAATAATAATTTAACAGATTTTGATCCTTTGGTCACATCTAATACAATCGTCGATTTACCAGAAGAACAAACCAGTAATGGTTCTAAAAATTGGTTGATTAGTGCCATCGAATCGTCCGAAACAAACAATACAACGAACTCTTCTCTAAATGAGAACAATATTGAAATTCCTGAACCTTTCGCGCAAACAATTATATCATTACCGGTAACAGAGATTGAGGGCAAAAGCCATGACACAAACGATATATTATTTGTCAAACAATTTAGTATTTCTTGTGATGATTCCGATAAGACTATTGAAGGAGAAGTTTCTGATCAAAAATCCAGTGAAAATTCAGTTCCAGTTCAGAATCCGATTCCAAATCTAATCCAAAATCCTGTTCCAAATGAAACAATTGATTCTAACGATACATATTTGTTGGACGCGGCTATTATTTTAAGACAGGCCCAACAGCATGAAGACAATGAGGAATGGGAACCGGCATTTGAGTCACTCAAGTGTGCGGTCGGTATTCTATTGCAAGGAGTTGTTAACGAAACCGATTCTGAAAAGAAGGCTTCGATCAGACGAAAGACGTATCAGTATTTGACGAGAGCTGAATATATATGCGATACATATCTGTCCCAAACAAACTCATTCCAACCGAGCCGTCGGTGGGCGCCGGTATAGACTTAAAGATTTGTCATTAATTTATTTTAAAAGAAAGTTTATTAAAAGTTTGGTATTGATTGCATTGATCTATAGGACAGTCCATTCAAGTCATTAAACAGTTCATTGATTCAGAGTTGGTTCGGTTCATCTGAAGAATTGTCAAAATTTAAAGTGATCGGAATCATTGATAATAAAGTGCAAACAGTGGTCGACACGACCACTAATAATATTTTTATAATTAAAGTAATTTATAGATCAAATCTTTTAGATAATAATAATTCAATGAAACAATTGTCGACAAATCGATTATCTGTAGCCCAAAGTATTTTTCCGAATGACATTCCATTTATGGTACAAATATATAGGATTTTTAAGACAGAATACGCTTTGTTTCTATTACTCGAGTTCGCAAAAGGGGGCAAATTATGGGATAAAATATGTTGCAATGGTTATACCTGTTTGTCACCCTGTCCTGACTGTACCTTCAACTTCGATGACACAGACTATCAGCTCATTGCTGACAATGTCTACAGTGGTCGTCGACTCTCCAGAGCCCGTTCCGAATCCGGTGCCAATGGCTTTGCCGAGAATAATATGAATAGTATTTATGAAACGATTAGTGAACAACAAGTGCTTAAAAAGTCAATTTCAGTCGAATCATACTCTCCTTCTGGAAGTCTAGTCAGTATTGAATCACTCGATTGTGATATCCCTTCAAAGAGCTATATATCTCTTTGTAATAACTATGCATTCAATCAGAAATGTGCGGACAATACCGGTCTCGCAAACTGTAAGGTCGGCTTTAGTTCAGACTCTATTGATAGCATTGATTCCATCACTGAATGCGATTCCAAATCATACCATTCATACGAACGGTCCAAAAAAGATAAACCTTTGTGTAAAACACAGAGACAATCATCGACTGAGAGTATAGGAATATCTGGACTTTTAGCTAAAGCCAGAGGAATACTCAAGAATGTCGACCAGACATTAAACTTAACCAAATATGTAACAAAAACACCGAATTTTAATTCCAATCGAAAGGATTTGCGAGAATCTAAATCTGAGATGAGTTTATCTCAAGTCAATCAAAAAAGAATTTCTGAAATATTCCATCAAATGGATGACAATTCCGAATGTGTTATGAATAGACCGCAAGTGAGTGAAAATGAAGCGAAGATATGGTTGAGCCAATTGGTCAGATGTCTTCAACATTTACACAAATTAGGAATTGTTTATTGCGATCTAAAACCAGAAAATCTGTTGTTGACTGAAGACAGCAAACTCTGCATTTCATACAAATGCTTTTGGAACGAGTCATCACCACTTCATGTGATCGATGAGACCGCCAGAGAACGTCTTTACGTCGCACCAGAATTACTTAAATCCCATAAAATAAGTCATTTGTCCGATTGGTGGACATTCGGTGTCCTCGCGTTTGAACTCTTAACCTCACGGGTCAGTAGTATTATAGCACTGATTCAAACACTTATTGAAATAAATTAATGATTTTATTTTTAGCCTTTGGTCTCATATTATCCAAACGGTATTACAAGTCATACTTCGCTATACTTTCCAGTCTTCATATCATTGGAAGCCAAAGATCTCATTATTAAAGTAAATGTTAAAATCTATTGTAGTTTAAAATTAATTAGTTTTGCGTAATCGATAGCTCTTACAACCAAATCCATCCGAACGGTTGGGACGACACGGATCTGAAGAGATTACAACTCATCCATTCTTTGATGGGATCAATTGGACGAATAGTTCGTAGAACATAAATCCGAGTTATCTTTTGGCTAAAATTTTCTATAAAATAATTTAAAATCAAAAAATTTTTGCGATTAAAAAACATTTAGAAATAAATATTAATTAGTTTTTATTAGAATTAATATAAAGACTATAATCAATGAGAAAACCTGTGAATTAGTTATTGAACTGAAAAAATGTGTTTGTTTTCTGAGCGCAAAGATTTTGTTTTATCATTTTTTTCCATTGCGATCAAAATTTGTTATGAATTTTAATATATTTTTAAAATTTTTTATTCACTGATTATTTTAATAATTATATTTTATTTATTATTATATATAAACTCATTATTCGTCAGACTATTTGTCCACAAAATAAATAGAAATTTTTCAAAATTATAGTTTAAAATTGATTTTTTTGATTTGTTTTATATATTTTTTTAATGAAACCAATGCCTGATTTGAGTGCTATTTAAACACAATTTTATAAATGAATAATAGTAGAGGACAGCCAACGGGATAGCCATAAAAATCACTGTCGGGCGCCCTAACACTAAATATTAAATAATTTAAAAAACAAATAATTTTTAACAATAATTATTTTTCTCAAACAATAATATTTCCAGAAATATATTATAAATAATTAAAAGCTATAATTTTAGTTATAATTAATATAGAATTACTAATAATAAGGCATTCAATGGACATCCCGTTGACTAAAACCAAAAACCAGAATATCATTCAATTTAATGATAGAATTGTTGAAAATTTGAATTCGAATCGACAAAAAAGACGATAACAAATGTGAGAACAGATTCCTTGAACACAGGGCACTAAAAAACTGAAGTGGTTTGTCGGGTGTCGGCGCCGGGTGTTCTATTAGCGTAGAACAGTGCCCAGTGTCGTGTTCTGTCGGGCCCTTTTCGACTCTTCTTCTGTTATTTGTTGTTCAATCAGATATTGGGCCGTTTGGACAGCATTAGGGGTTCCCGTAATGGTGACGATGCGGTTTCGGGTGCCCGGAACGAAGATGCCTTTCTTTGAGATCTGGATGTTAGCGCCGGACAGACGCTGGATCTCAACCAATGATTTTCCGCCGTGACCTAGAATTGCACCGACGATGTTGTCGCCAATTTCCACTTCAATTTTCGCACTGCCCTCTGACTGGTCCGCAGGCGTCGGACTCTTGCGCAAAGAGCCCGGACTGTGAAGACCCGTTCCTAAACCGAATGAGTTATTGTTGATAGGCAGCGGCGGCGGTCCCGTTGAAATGCCGGTTCCCGGAGAGCCTAATGATGGCGATGAGCGACGAAACGGGTCGAACGATGAGCCGTCAGGCATTTGCAATCTGTCCTGTCGGGTGCCAGTGGGCGACCCAAACCCTGTGTGACTCATTCCCATTCCAGACATACTGCTCCCTACAGAGCCAACCGGACCGAACATCCCGTTTCCGTTACCGCCGGGCGGTGTTTGAGTCACATTACTGCAGGCCTGCTGGTCGAGACCGGGAACACCGGTGTTCTGTGATGTGTATAAGGGTGCACTTTGTTGAGGATTGCCCATCTGAATGCCACAGTTGTTGGTTGGCGTACCGGCCATTCCCATACTTAATCCACTTATCATAGGCGCACCATTCACTGAGTTAAACATACCTCCCAGTCCTAACCCCAAACCCAACATTCCATAGTTGGCTAAAGTATTCATTGCGGAACAAATCTCAGAAACGGCTTCTTCATTATAACCACAACTTCTTAACATTGCTCTCAAACTTTCAATCATTTGGGCCGGAGTTCCAGAAGAGACGGCGGCCGGACTCAGGCCGACACTACTGAACTGCATCACACCTCCGGGCGTTCCAGTATTTTGAGGACTGTTGAAACTATTGGTCAACGTTGGACTCAGACTATTGAGACTACCATTTGAACTATAACTTGGATTACTATTAGTGACTGCAGAGTTGCCACCACTGGAGTTACCGGCATTTGCATACGGAGAGCCGGTCGGGTTGAAGTTGGCCACCGGACCGGTCACGTCCGCGTAACTAACGTTCAGACAACTGCCACTCTGCGGGTCCTCAACTATTTTGGCGATAATCATTGCACAGGCCTTCTTATTATTCTCTATCTCTCCGATCACAGTTATGCACCGCTCGGCCAAAGCGTGGTCTCTTGACTTCTGAGAAATCTGTACGTAAGCACCCGATTCCTCTTTAATTTGTTTAATAAAACTGCCGCCCTTTCCGATAATCATACCGGCGGTGCTGTTCGGAACCAGTATTTTAACCTAAAATTATAAAAATATAATTAATTGAGTGAATGATCGATAGAATGCATTAATAATTCATTATTTATGAGTCTATCGATTGAGGCATTCATTACCTGTTTTTCTCGTTCTGCCGGCTGTTTGTGATCGAAATCGATGGCGATTTTGGCGTTTGGGTCGGGTTTCTCTTTAATCTTCTCCATAATGAATTCGTGTATACGAAGGACACCGTCTACAGAACCAGAGATGAGACAAACCCTTTCGGTAGTGCCTATCAATAGATTAACAATAATTATAGAGATAATAGAATGTGATTATAGAATATGAGAAATTTCAAAAGGGGTCCACAATTACCCGGATAGAAGTCGTTGGCCTTCGACATCTTCACTCTGGCATTGGTGTCCTTCTGGAGTTGAGCTATAGTTTCGCCACCTTTGCCAATGATGGCTCCGGCGGCCACTGCAGGCACCAGTATCTTAAAGTGATAACTTTGACCATTATTTCCACCTAAAAAACGATTAATAATTAATTATAATATTTGTTGAATAAAATTTAATGAATGATAAGACAATTGGCGATTCAGAAAATTCTTATAATTGCTAAACAATTTTCTCTTTCGAGTGACTGTTTTGATGTCATAGCACAGTACTGAAGGTCATGTCCTGTCATAAGATTTTAATTTATGGCAAAAATAGTTAACATCTAAACAGAGGCGATATAACAGATAACTGTTAACAATATAGAGGTTTGTCATAAGACCCGAACTGACAATTTTAACCATTGCTTTAGCGGAATGAGGGAATGGCTAAAAGGGTAAGCCATACATTTGTTGATAGGTATGACATACCTGGGGGTGATGTTGGAGAATAGCTCATTTGCTCAGTTGCACTGAACCAGAACTGCTGTACGCCATCTAAAACAGAGAAGACATTCAGTTAAAACATTTGAGAGCAAAGTTCGCCAATTATTTAGTGAATCAATTAAATACAGTTGGAATCCATGAGATAAGACTCTGAATGCCATATCATATGGCGAACAGCACTGACGGAGAGATTTAAATGTCAATATGGCTTACAATGCAATACCAAATGAAATGAATAGCATATATGA
Source organism: Carabodes femoralis (assembly GCA_034694945.1). Taxonomy (NCBI): domain Eukaryota; kingdom Metazoa; phylum Arthropoda; class Arachnida; order Sarcoptiformes; family Carabodidae; genus Carabodes; species Carabodes femoralis. The sequence continues at coordinate 660 of JAQFYS010000129.1, read as the reverse complement.
TATCAAAATCATTTAATAACTTATTATTAAAAATATTTAACGATTAAACCAATACAGAACTCATTTAACAAATGACGAAACTTTAGCTCTGAATAAAATTTTAGTAAAAAATTATTTCTAAAATATAGATCTCTTAGGAAACAAAATAGATATACATTTAAAAGACTTACAAAATGATTATGTAATGCAATAGAGAGTCAGAGAAGTAGAGAAAGAGAGCGTCGATTCGGTGTATTCGCTGTGCACTCAATACAGGGTTCGTTCAGATTATCGCTCAGAAGATAACGCTCTCAATGATTGAGAATTTGAAAATTTAATTATCAAATATAACACATAATGAGTCGACGAATTAGTTGGTCGACTACTCATATGACTTATGATTGTCTCAACTGATTAAACTATTGGCCAAACCGTTTCGGACAAAATGGATGTATCGATAAGACTAGACTCTGGCTGCCAGAGCAAAGCCTACTGAACAACTCTGTGTATATGCTGTCTCTGCTTTGCTTACATAACTGCATGCATTTCCAACATTTTCCTCGACAGTGAGCCAGAGCTGCAAAACTACTATTTGACGGATACAAATAAACTGACTAACTATGAGCTGATATGTTATGTTAGACTTAGACTAATAAAAAATACGACAAAAATTCATTGCGA
>JAQFYS010000128.1:0-11135 GCA_034694945.1 Carabodes femoralis | reverse complement strand
GCATGACTATCAATGCCCGTACATTACTATTAATGAGTACATAAACTATAAAATATAACAAAATAAAAATTTAATTTCAACCTGTTTACTGGTCGAAGGAGAAAAATTTTATTGTTTGGATAGAATTTAGAAAACGTAAGCCTCATAATAAAAAAATATCTTAATAACCGGTTCAAAAAATTTTGATTTATTAATTATTTTAAGAAATGATAAAATGTGTTCGACTGTAGACTCGATTGATAGTACTGCTAATACATGGCTATCATTGCCTGCGCATTACTACTAAAGAGTATATAAACTATAAAATAAAAATTTAACTTTAACCTGTTAATCGGTCAAAAAAAATTGTAGGTTAATTAAAAGATATGAATTAATCAGAATTTAGGAAAGATAAGCCTAAAAAACATCTCAAAAATCGATTCGTAAATTTTGTTTAATTAATTATTTTAGGAAAGCATAAAATCGTATGCGATTATGGATACCGATGTCATGCGCAAAGCATGCAAAACTGAATGAAAAACTAAAATTTTGTATTAACCTTCCAACATTCAGATTTATTTTGTTAGTTTAAAGCACTATAAAACCTGCAAAATACAAAACTATAAAGGTTTTGCCGTATATTGATTTTTTTGTAATATTGATTTTCCTTATACACAATCCACTTTGCTCACTAACATAATTGGGTCTCAAAGGCTATGTATTAATTTAAATGTAAACGCAGTAGTCTAAATATAAATGTCACACAATTGGCGAAAGTTGAGTGAGAATGGAGTGTAACTTGTGTTCACTATTTTCTGTATCTATATTTCTTGAGCAGATTAAAATAACGACTCTTCAGTGAATTCCCATTAACAAAAGTTAATGAATAAATGAATACTCAACCTAACGAAAACAATTTACAAAAAGACACTACTTGAGAATCTGTTTATCAGATTTTAATGTAAACCGCGAACAAAACGGTACTGAAAGATGAAGCCCAGAAATAGGTATGAAGGATTGCAATGATTGAGTATAAGAACTGGTGTATAGCGAATCAATTTTTAACGAATTTATTAATGATTAGATATTATGAAAACAGTATTGAAATGTTACCAAATAAAGAAATTATACCCTTTGTTGAAAACTAGTCCACATAAACTTATGAAAACATCAGACCCAGAGCAAATATCCTAGCTAGAAATACTAGAATCTAATCAATTGAGAAAATAGACTACCAAGCAAGTACTAAACCGTTATTAATAAGAAAAACAAATTAAGTTTTAAACTAACAATAAGATTGAGCATTAGAAAAAAAAACTAATTCACAACTTGTTGCCAAATCCCGTAAAATCTTATAGAATTAGAAAAGGTTATTAAAATAGTGATTTGATAGGATAAGAAAACTCCGAAATTGCAGAATAAAAGAATTATCGCCAGAATTACAAGAAAAGAATAGTATTTGACATAAGTAGAAACAAATAAAGTTAACAGTTATTCACTAATTGAAAAAACAATCAAAATTGTAAAATTAATCAAACAGAAATTAAATTCCCGCCACTATAAGATGTTTTCAGACGACAATAAAATAGATTTTTCTAAAAAAATTATACTATTGAAAATCAAGTCTAAAATAATTACTACCAAAACTGATGCTTATGTTAACCAAGTATTGAATAGTATAGATGTTGGGCAAATCGATATAAAATAATCCAAGTTTTAATTAAAATAAATTTCACTAGACCAAACGTGCTCAAACTAGAATTTTATTTAATTAATGATGAGGTAGTTAAAATACGAATTAGAAAAATATAAAAATCAGCTTAAACAAAGTGACACTAAATTGAATTAAGGAAATAACAACTTAAGACTATGTAAACCAGTAGTCTTAATTAGCGGACTGAATTAAAACCAAATTAACTCAGCGATTATTTATGTTCAAATCCTTTTCACATATAAAACATTAAATTATTTAAGAAATAATTATTTGTTGTACTAAAAATACATCTGTTTATAATGCTAGTCGTTAAGATCTCTTGGAATTAGTTATCTGTAAAATACAAAAAAGAAACAAACCAATATAATTTCATTGATTTCAAAACAAAACTGATTAAGACTAATTATTGACAAAAAAGTTAGATTAATTATTTTATTTATTACATAATAGAACAATTAAAAACACAAGATTAATTTCAATACTAGACAAAAATTACAAATACTCACTAATTGTTCTGCCCTAGTTATCCATAAAACAAGCAAAAGTAGAAAGGTAAATTTAATAGAATAATTTTAGGGTTAAAATTATAACAGGTACGTTAAAGCTGACCGTAAAATGTGTACCAACAATAAACTAATATACACGTCCGATCAATAAAAATTGACCAATAACGGTATATAATTCGAGTATGCGCCAACTATATCTATGAGAACTCATAGGAAGACATCTCTTTAACTGACAGACTGTTTAAGAGTCATGAGCACAAACGAAAAAGAAAATGGCTATATGAATTGAGTGGAATTAGTTATTCTATCCTTAGTAACCTGTGCCGAAAAACCACAACATATTTTAAAGAACTAGGGTGAGTCATAACTTTTAATTAATCGAAATACTTTCATTAGGAATAGGAAAACCAAATATAAGAAAAAAAGAGATAAGTCGAATTAGAAGAAAGAATAGGGAATGTTGTTCCAGTCTACTAGAAGCACAGAAAAAAAGAGAATTTGAGAATCAGTGGCGAGACCCAACTTAATTTCATTGACGTAAACAACAAACTTTTTAAACCTGAGATACTGGAAGCAATCCTAATAAAATGTCAAAATATTAAATTCTTGGAAATCTACGAGTGCTATCCATTCAAGAACAATGAAGAGCTGACCAACATTATTATCGAACACTGTAAATATCTGAAAGAGATATTTCTTTACTTCGCAAGAGACAGTAGACCCGCATTAAATTCAATTAGTAAATTATGTAAAGCTTTCGGCCTATCCGTGAAGAAAATTCACTTCCTCGCCGAGAAAGAGATAACTCGCAAATACATCAAGCTGTCCTGAAAAAACACATCTCTACTGTGATGAATTACGCGCATTGTTCAAAGGAAGCCTACTACTTTGCAAGAAATTACAGAAAATTTAATTTATATACGAAGTAGAAGATGAATTAAGATTCGACGCAGTCGTAGAAACCAATAAATATAGTCTAGGAGAGGTGAGCTTGTTCAATATGCCTCAAGAGATTAATGGCTTCAGCAAACCATTGATCAAATTAACAAAATTAAAACACTTCTCATATGATGATGATAAGTAATAGACCAATCTTTTGTTAATCTATTGAATAACGTGGCAGAAAATTTGAAGCAACTGACCACAGTAAGTTAACATTTTATTGTTCTAACAGCGAAATAATGTTGAAAATACTAAACGCCTTGAATAAAGGTAAATACCTGACGAGTCAACCTTAAAGTGTATACACTATATAACAATGAGTTTAATATTACCTCGCAAATGCTAAACAACTGCAAATTCTTGAGATTCATTCATATAAGTGCAACAATAAATCAATCCTGTTCGACTTAATTGAAATAAATTTACCCAAGATACAGCAGATAAAATGCAAAGATATTAGCATTACGAACAGCATTTTCTACTCGTTAGCTAAGCTATCGTCTGTTGCGAATTCGAAATAGTAGCCGATAAGTAGACAAAAAAATTTCATTTTAATTTAAAATCTTATTTTCTTCATTTACACTGAAAAAACCCCATAAATAAATGCTCGAAAAAAAATAAAATCCCCAAATAAAATAAAATAATAAAATAACATTACAATTATACTTACCCCAATCATTAAAAAAAAATAATAACAAAATTTTAATTGATAAATTCTTTTGAGTTAATAATTAAAGTGCTATTGTTATAACAACTCTACCTTTAAACTATTAATGATAAACCAAATTTATTCTAATAAACAAACCAAACATTAATAAATAAACAGTTCCAGCATTACTAGTATACAAACACAGTTTAGAAATTTCACATTAACAGTCAAATGAACCTATTGATAAATACATACCTACTTCAAATAGAAAGTTTAGTACAGTAAAGAAAACTTAAAATTGTTTCTTTCATTTAAGAAATTAATTATAATTTTCAATAACATAAACATCAACAGGAATACAAAATACTTTCATTTACAAAAATCTAATGCAAAATAACAATTAATCCTAAAATTCATAGTCATCATTCAATATAATAAAAAAAACAAAAAAAAATAATAAAATGTAATAAAAACAAAAAAAAATAATCATCTTAAACAAATACATTTTAATACAATTAATAACACAATTCATGTAAAACAATTCAACAATTTTAAAATTAGAATGCAAAAATCAAGATTAGAATAAACAGATAAATTATTTAGTGTTAAAAAACATTGATCTATAAAGAAGAATCACGAAGAAAAATAAATTGGAACTATCAATAGTTATATTCTACAAATTCGAAACTGACAATAAATTACGAAAATTATCGATGAAATAAAAATCTCTAAATGAAAGCAATTATTTTAATATTGGTGATTTATTTCCATATAAGAGATTAGATTAGAAATGGGAATCGATTAGCTAATAAGTAAAAATAGTCATTGTTAGTAAATAACAATTATAATTCGACAGTGAATTATAAACAGATATTGGAGCGAGAAAAATTTAAATAGATTATTGCAGAAATGTAAAAATGATTAGTTTTTCTGTTTAAAATAATACCCTTTCCAAAAGATTTAACTCATGTAATCAAGAAAATCAAATAATGAGAGTCGTTGCCCTAATGAAATTTAACGAAATGCAAAATACACAAATGATAACTGAAAAAGTACACTTAACAGAAGGAAAATAATACAATTTCACTGAAAACAGAACAATTCGAAATGATTAAGATAAATGTTCAAAGAAAAAAATAAAATGATCCTAATTCGAACAGATGTTATAAATTAAAATTACTTATAAATATAAAAGTACAAAAAAAAACACGTTAAAATAATTAAAGAATAAAACATGTATAAAGAAGCCTTGACAAGAAAAGTTTAATAAATAGCGTGGTATATTCAAAATAAACGAGATGAGCAAATAGAATTAACATTTACTAAAGCAGTTAACCATAGAACAAGATAAACGATAGAAAAAGATAAAAATACCCATTACCTTAAAATAAGAATTAATCAAATAATTTAATTATATAAGTAAAAATTAGCAACGTAATAAAAACGCTTAGACTTACGAGAAATTATTGTGACACTAATTTGCACTACAAAGAAAAATAAGAAAAAGTCGACAGATGAATGCCAATAGTCAAATAAATAAGATTTTATGAAATAGTTAACAGAAAAATTACATTTAAAAGTAGATCCATTAAATATTATGAAGAAATGATAAAACAAGTTTCAATTATTAAGACTTATACTCCGAATTCAATTTCTTTGATTGGGATTGATGTGGATTCTTTTAAAATGCGCATGGAAGAGTTTACATCATTCCTAATTGCAGAGTTTAATCTAAAAATAAATAAATAAAAAATAATTAATTTATTTTAATAAGCGAAGCTATTAACCCATTTCGAATTAAAACAATTAATACAGTTTACCAAATGTTGAAGTATCATTTTAACGATTTAATAGCAGATCAAATTAAATAATTTAAAATTACCATTATTTATTCAGAAATGTAGTCAATTGAATAATTTTCAAAGTTAGAAAGCAGAGTTAAATTCATACGTTCAAAATTTAAAACAATGCAAAAATAAATCAGGATACTAAAAATAGAATAAGATAGATGTAGAAATCGTGAGCAAACTTATGACAAAAACACAGAGAATTAAAATTCAAACCTAATGATAATCGGGATACAGAGTAGTACGACGAATAAAATTGAATCAGAAAATGTTAAATAAATATAACGGACTATACAGAAATTTGACGATATTAGATGTTCGTAAAAATAACCCAACTAGGACTAAGATAATACCATTAAAAACATTAAGATGCTATAAATACAAAAAGAAATCACGTTAATGAAGAAGAATCCAAGTTAATAAAATATTAGCATCTACTAATCCGAACGTTCAGAGGACGTGTCGATATTAGTAGTGAAAATTACAATAAAAATTAAGATACCTTTGGCTAGAAGTTAGAAAAGTTCGAGCAAGTGGACCATTTGGTAATGGTAGCCTCAACTAAAAGAAACAGAAGTCAATAACATGCATTATAATCCATGAACATTGTATTAGGAACTCGAGAGTAGTTCTCACCGAAAAATATAAATGGCGAAATTCATAAAATAGATTGATCGTCAAAAAAATAAATTTTAGAATAAAGTAGAAAAATTAAAAATAAATAAAATAGTTACTCGAGAAAAGATTAATAAAATTAGACTTGCTGGATTGCATTAATGGTTAGGAGCTCACCGATTAATTCGGATAACTTAGATGCAACCAGGCACATTTAATTTTAACCTTACTGAAAAAACCACTACGACCCCAGAAAAAGAATATTTCTTAAACATTAAAAAGAAAGCAATTAACAAAGGATACGAAAAATGTAAAAATTCCTGGGCAGCAAACAAAGAATTTAGGCAGTTCCTAAATATGATTTAATTGCAGTGAAATAGAATTTATTAAAGAAGAAATTCTCGATGAAGAAGAAAAAGAATAAATGAAGAAACTAATACACTAAAAAAACGGGAAAAATACAGAAGAAAAACGAGGTACACTTAAAAGTCACAACTACGTGACCAAATCTTTCGATGCAGTATACTAAAACCCCAACCGATATTTATGCACCAATCATTATTGTTCACTATTAATCTTTTATTGTTGTTATGTAATTGTGCCGTAGCAAGTAGTAATTGTGTATTCACCTCATACTATACAGGACAATGAAATAAACCTAATATTATAGCTTATCCACTTAGTAATAAACCCACGCATTTTACAAACACACTATTTAGTATAATTATTTGCTCACTATTACATGGCTATATATTAAATTAGATCATGGAGCTGACTTTGTCGAATTTTCCGTTAATGCGAATTTTATCATGCTGTAACGGTAAATTAGATAGAATTTTTTTCCATAACCAGTTTACTCCCCCTTCACTCCATATTTTCTTTTGGGGAGGATTAAGAAAACGTTAAAAGTAATAAACACGGAGGTTTAGAAAATTTTAATAGAATACTAGAGTGATCTTATAGATCCGGTTGTAAATAATTGTGTTAAAAGTATTTGTCTCATTCGAGACAAGATCCATCGTAGAACGTATGGAAACCGTATAGATTGAACGTAACCTAGAAAGTAACGATTGTTCACACACAAATAAAACTCGAAACAGTCCAGAAAAAAAATTAATCATCCTCAACTCAAATTCCTCCATAGCTTATTATCTCAAATAATTAATTAAAATTTCTTGCTTATCTCTGTTAAAAAAATTAATGTTATAACAATGACTATATAAAAATTTATCTTTGCGTTAGTAAAGTTAGGTAAAACCCTTCTAATGTTTGTCCAACACCAAGGAAAACGGAAAAACATGAAAATAAAGAATCAAAGAAAAAAGAAATTAAATATATGCCTTCGAGAATAAACCAGGATAATACGAATAAAAGTTGTATGAAATGAGAGTAGAAGATCAGAAGACCAGCACCTATCGCAGAATAATGAAAGGCAATCAACATCATACGTAGTAATATCAGTACACATATAAAATAACAGAAGAATAGGAGATAAAAGAAGGAAATTGAAAAGTACACAGCTACGAAGGAACATATGGAAGATTACAGATAAGAACAAATAACATTTTACTTTCTATTAACACGGGTGTAGTTAAAACCTAAGAATTGATAGTACATTAGATTATTTAATTTACAGTCTATAAATAGTGAAGCCCCTAATCTGCTTTTCCGCATAATGGAAAGCGAACATAAATTTTTTTTTATCAAATTATTCCCATATATTATAGACCCGCATTGAATAATAATTATTATTATGAATCACCCTTAATCCAAAAATCTTAAAATTTCAAAAAAATATATAAAATATAAAATTAAAATACAAAAAAAAATAATAATTTAAATGTTTAATTTAATCAAAATTACCGCATAATGGTAATTCCAATAATTAAGATTAATCATTATTACCATATAATGGTAGTTAAATTTAACAGAATTAAAATAAAATCAACAAAAAAATGAATGTTTAGATTAACTATAAATAACCGCATAATGGTAAAAAAATAAATAAATAAAATACAAAAAAAATAATTAAATAACTAATTATAACTACCGCATAATGGTAGATAAATTTAATTAATCATTTATTATCGCTTATACATGTACAAATAGTAATGTAGATTAGAGTTAGCAACAGAATAAAAACCTCCCTTAAAAATTTAACCCCAGAAACCATGTTAATAAGCAAATTAACTAAATGAAAAAAGTATACAATATTGAATTAATCTCAAAAAAATGATCATAGCTATCAGACAAGTATAAAAATAATAGAGATGAAAAATAAAATAAATAATGAGAAATAGTCGAACACAGAGTCAAAACACATAAAAAAGAGAAATAAAAACGAGGGTTGTGGCCTCGAATGAATCAATTAAACACTTTAATCTAATTTATACTAGAGGGTAGTGACCTCACAGAGAAATTGACCGAAACATGTGACGACAATAAAATTAAAATAGGAAGGTCGTGACTTCCTTAAAATATGGGCTATTCTAAAATTGTAGCTCAGAAAAACGATGAAATCTGAAAACAAAAAAAAATAAAAGATTATAAAAGATAAAGGATTAAAAAAACACGTATGACTTATGTCGAATCATACAGGGTCGTGTCCTGATACACACGCCCAATGTGAGCAAAGAAATCAAATTGAAACAAATTGAATTCTATACGTTTGAATCCGAACTAATTTTCTTGAAAACACATGAAATAGAAGTGAAAGTTAACAAATAATTAAAGCCAATACAGAATAAAAGGAGAAATTCATGAAAACTAAACAAAATAAAATTAAATCATTGAAATTAGGAAAACGAAATAGATAACAGAGGGATATGATTCATATAAATTTCAAAGATTATCTCAGGTTCAGAAATTAAAATACGAAGTTGAAATAATCTTAGAATTTGGAATCTCGATAAAAAATATAAAGGTATAAGAATTAAACAGATAGAGAGAGAATTAAACAGAGAATTAAACAGGGAAACTAAAAATAAAGAGAAATTAAAAATTAAAAAAAAATGAGTTACACAATAAAAATATTTGTCGAGTTTCGAGAGAAAAAGTAGTGAGGCCTACTACTCCGGACGTCCGATAAAGACGTTGCTGCAATAATGATTAGAAATCCGATAAAATAAAGGTACCTCCGGCTCGCAATAAGCGAGAGGTTCGGAAGTATTCGAATAAGAGGGGAGTATAACCTCTACTCGAATTAACATGTCTTCTAATCCGGACATCCATAAGGGATGTGGCGGATGTAGAAACAGAGATTATATTGTCCATGGATAGATAGGTCTTGTGATGACCAAGAGAGAAAAATTGATATAACCGAGATGGTTAAAATAATTTATATTAGTAAACCTCGTAGGATGAAATGAATTATAGAAGAATAAGAGATATCTGGATTAAGGTAGATTTAATAAATTGAAAACAATAGAGGGGATAGTGTAAATTATAGAAAAATTAAGAAAACCAGATATGGGAAACTCAGATCGATGATAAGCTTAAGCGCGATTTGGGATATCTTGAAAAAAATCGAAAAACCAATTAAAAAGAATAAATAATAGAATCCATATAATTTAATAAATTAGTAAATATTTAAAAGAAGAAATTAATACAAACCTAGAAAAGATAGAATTGACTCGAAATGAATCTATTCTATCCCAATAGAACCCAATAAATCTTACGCGCAATAAACCAAATTTACTTTTAAATTCAGAATAAAGTGTATTCTTTTAGTGGCCACAGAAGAGTGCATTATTTTGAACAGATTGTTTACCCGAAAAACCTGTACCAAAATTAAAATTATCTTTTAAACTAAACTTGGAAATCCTTAAGACGACTAAGCCAAAAATACAAAATTAAACTTCCTTAAACCCACCAATGGATTACTCATTTAACCACATTAAATGAAGTTATTTATTCAAAATAAAAATGCCACCTTAATTAAACGAATTTAAGAAGAAGAGAATTACCTGTAGAGTGTTTTTTAAATAGGAATTATAACGAAAAGTGTTGATTAGGTAATTCTATCTAGCTGTTGTAAGTTGTTCATTGATTTTAATTGGAACTAAATTGATTGGAATTAATTAAAATCAGTGATCTACATTTGATAGCTGAATACCCGTTTGATGTTACCCAATTATTATATGACTAACTTCATAATTACCATTGTAAAAGTTATAAAGAAAGAATTTTAGAAAAGAGTTATAAAACAAGAATTAAAGTATGAAATTTTATCTATTGTATCAGTTACCCATAAGCATTACAAACAACATAGTTGTTGAAAGCAGAAAAATGATTAGTGATTAGAAATAGTAGATATAACGTGCAATCAATTCCAGAGCCATATCCATAATTCATACAGACTGTTCAAGAATAAATAAAGCTTATGTGTATAGGATATAACTTTTAAAGTTGTGAAATTATATGAGTGCTTGTAAAAGACTTCTTTAGGAAAAGAATTTAAGAATGAGAATAAAAGAAAGATTATTAATGTTTATCTTATGTATTACCAATGGAAGATGTTATTGTATGAGAATTGTATAAAATACTGAATTTGTACACGAAACAAAATTTATATTGGTTAATACAATGAGAAGAATATAATGTTGTGTTTGAAATGTTATTTAATTGAAACAGAATTAGATTACATTGTTTCTAAATTTTCCAAATATTGTAAAAGAATTTATGATAGCAGAAATTTATTAATGAATTACTGAAAAGTGTAAAAGGTTTAAATGAAACAATGTGTCAAACTAATACGATGATAAGGCTTCGTCTGTCCAGGAGTACAGACTATTGTAGGATGGCCGATGTAACGCCCTAATACTTATACACCCTGATATCCCCTGCAAATAAGACACGTATATTAGTTCTTTATAAAAACACAT
>JAQFYS010000127.1:0-11135 GCA_034694945.1 Carabodes femoralis | reverse complement strand
ATAACAAATTGAAATTAATAGAGAATTTTTATTTTTCTAAATTTTTCTTTTATTTTATTAAAATTATCTAAAATAAAATCAATTGAATTTATTTTTGTTTTATTTGACGAATGCATACAATTCTATGGCGAGAAGGAGTGGAAAAGTTATAGGAAATGGTCATAAAATTATTAATTAGAATACAAACAAAAATATACTTTTAGTGATAAAGTGATAAAAAAGAGAAAGAAATTTATTTAATATTTAATGCCTTAATGTATAGACAAATAAGTTTTTATGCATTTAAATAAAATCGCTATGAATTAGATTTTTTTGTTTTTAAAAAAATTAATGAATTGATTGATAAGAATTAATTATAAGAATAAAAATTGTTTTTATAACTTATATTCATATATAAACAAATCAACAGCTTTTAGGTTATGTTTGACCTCAAACTTTGCAAACAATTAATTTACATTAAATTCACTGATGAATTGAATTGATGTAAGAAATTAATAATAATAATATAATACTATATTACAAAATAAAATTAATAATAAAATAATTAGATAATTATAGAAGTGATGACCAAAACTATTTTTCGACGTTTATTTCGTTATCAACTAATATTTGATTCATTTGAAAAAGTTGATGAAAATTGATGAAAAAGTTGGCTTTTCTTTTGCATAGATTTATATTCATATATAAAAATTTTATATTATTTTGTGTTTCTCTTCTCCAATGAATATAATCACTATTTAACGACCAATTATTATATTAACAAAAGTTTTTTTTATTCTTAAATAAACTAAAATAAAAGTTTCAAAAATGAAATAAAATCTTCGGACGATTCAATGGTTAGTAGTTTTGAAGAATAAGTATAAGTTATAATAAAATTAAGTGTGATTTGGATTTTGTGAATGAGTGCACACAAACACAAAACTATATTTTTAAAAAGATTAATTCAAATTTTAAAACACTGTCGGATCAGATGAATAGTGAAGAGCGCACTATAAATAATAGAGAGAATAACCAAATCAATAGTTATCTTATACTAAATTAAAAACAATTATAATAATTAAAAAATGGCATCAAATATAATGTTCACAGTCTTCCAAGTTTTCAATATTAATCTCGATTTTGAAAAAAGACTTTTTAAGTAAAAACAAATATTTAAAAAAGTTTATCACAGAGTATATGATTTGAGGTTCAGTTTTGTTTAATAATAATTATTTGCAAATCAGTGAATGAGATGCACAACAGTTGCGTTTAATGTAGTCGTGTTCACAATATTTTTCTCCAAATCTCTCCAAGAATTCAGAACAGGTTAGAGAACCGGCCATTCGTTCAACATTGTTGGTGCAATCGGATGCTGATCCAGTGTTTGTGCTGTTGGCCGGCAATATAGTTTGTGGCGATTCCATTGTGGGCGCCGCTACTCTTGCGGGCCAAACGGCTGGAGTGCCTGAATTTCGGGCCAAACCCTGACGGTTACGTAGTCTGGCTTGTCGTCGACCCGAAGCGGAGTCAGATCGGGCTAATATACGGTCGTTAGTGGGCGCCGGCACTCGACTTATTGTTTGTGTGACGTGAGTGTAATCCGGAATTATATTTTCCATTTCTGCTAAACATTTTCCATTACGACAGGTCTAAACAGATCACAGATTCAGTTCCGGATTAGATTTGAACAAATAAAGTATCGATAATCAATAATGATTAGTAATACCTGTCCGTCACCACAGGGCGAGCCTTCAGCCGCAGGTCTATAGGAAACACAGTAACCCGAGGCACTGTCGAAACAGAATAGTTGAGCACAAACTCGAGCGTCTTTCTAAAGGGACACAAATAGAAATCATTGGATATTAAATTAAATTAAATTATTTTAAATAAATAATAATAACTCACGAAACAAGCATTAGTTCCCCGATCTCTTTTGCACTGTTCGTCCAGTGATAACATAGTTCCGGGCAATACTCGAGGCAACAGTTGGTTCTCGTGTGGAAAGTTGTATAGACAAGTGGCTGTCTCTCCACTTCAAAAATATAATAAACAAAAAAATTAATTATTTCTAATCAAACATTTAATTAGAAGACATACTTAAGAAAATGCTTGAATTGTTCGACACTACAGGACGACCACCGAAAGCCTCTTTCTGTATGCCTGAGATCACTCATAATAAATCCGTCCTCCCAGGGGCATCGAGTGGCACCGGGACCACCTAAATAGCTGGGCGGTGGCGAACCATCGTGAACGCATCCTAACCTATTTAGTGATAATGTGGACAATAATTTTAGATAAGTGTTTTAAAATGTCTGCATTAGTGACATACAAGTGTCCGACTTCATGAGCGGCAACAATAATACCACTGAAACCACCGCTATCTTCAATGATGGCAACGCTATTGACTTTTTCGAGGCGTTTGTTGACAACACAGGCGCCCCCGACGTAAGCGAAACCTGCGGTTCCTCTATTACAGCGGCCGCCCTCATAACGCCGCCGACACATATCCAGTTTGGTTATGACAACCGCCAAATCATATGTCGGCAATCGGTCTTCTCTATACAAGTACTTTCCCATATCAGTGAGAGCACCGGCAGCATCCACTGCATCTGCATTAGGCGATCGCAATCTATTTCGCTCCAAATAAGGAGTCGCATCCCTGTCCTAAAGCAACAAAAACACGTATTTCTTATCAAAACAGTTTCAAATAGATCTCATAAATTGATTATCAGAGAGAAAGTAATGACTAATTGCGAAATCATATGCAAACTGATAGCGATATAAATTGAGTAATAAAGTAATAGAGTTATAGTATTGGAAGAGTCATAAGATACATACCTTGGCCACAATCATTCCTGCTAAACTGACCCGAATCTGCGGATGGGTTAACAGTTTGTATCTGAGGTCAACGCCGTTCCAAAAGCTAATGAAATATCGTTTGACATCACGACTGGTGGCGCCGTGTAATACATAAGAATCGTAATCTACTACTAATAATACTTCTGGCCATACGGTGTTTGGCGCCTGACGTTTACTACGATTGGACCGATGCTCTGAAGAATTGGTACTATGAGTGCGATTATCAATTTGTGCTAAATGTTTGTCCAATTCCACTGAAGGCAATAAAATGTAAATTTAATAACTTTCTTATTAATTACTGTCTATTAAAAAATGAATTAAAACTCACAGTAATCGGAATGACTTTGTTTTGGGTCAAACATATTTCGTTTGTATATGACGTGAGTATTTCCTAAATTTGTTGAATTATTAATTCTAATATTTGTATGTCTGGCATCTGTGCTGAGCGGCAATTCTGATAAAAATCTATTTATTTGATCCCCAGAAACTGTTCCGCTATTTGTTTCGTTTAAATTATTTGTTTTATTAAATTTTAGGGTTTCGATCGCCTCGTCCTCATCCAAAAACATTTCGTCGTCGTCGTTATCCATATTATAATTTAGATATTCTGTATTATCCAAACTGACTGTTTGAGGAACTGGTCTTATGACTAAATCGTTTCCGATAGTCCCGTGCTTTCAAACAAATCATATTTAATGTTAGAAATATAGTGACAACTAATGTATAGCAAAAGACTTAAATAAAAAATTATAGCCTTAACTAAAAGCCATTTTAAAGACAATTATAATTTAATGAATATATAATATAGAAATTATTCCTCCTTTTTCTCACAATTTAAAATTAATAATCTGTTTGTTATACTGATTATTCTCAAATAATAGAAAGTTTGTGGATAAGTGTCCAGGTCTAAGGTCTAACATTGTTAAGTATGCAATTTGTATAACAAAAGGTATAATCAAGGTTTGCGTAATGAATCATTAATTTAATTGTTTTGCAATCCTTGAAATTCATAATAAATTGAGGTATTAATGGATGTAATGCATACCAATTGAATACTTCCATCAGAACTGTGATCGACTAAAATCGCTGCCATATTTGACTTGTCGTGATATGTCGTCCCTATATTACGATTTTCCTAAAAATATATTTTTATGTTAATAATAATAATAATAATATAAAAATCATTATACAGTATATATAAATTTGAGTGCAATGAATCGAAAACATATAATAATAATTATTATTACTTAAAAAAGAAATTTCTTATTTTAAAATAATAACGAATCAGGAAATAGGACTTCAATTTGGAGCCGAAGCTAATAACAGAAGCGCTTTAACTACTATTGAGTGAAGAAAAACTATTCAACATTTGATTCTACTATACAATAGTTTTATACTATTGAATACAATTTTAATTTTGTTAAGCACTTTAGTTGTTATATTAAAAATAGAATTTTCAATCTCTAAAGATATCTAATTTTTGTTTCTTTTTTTCTATCATTTAGAAAAACTTATTTTTAAATTTGATTATTATTTTATTTTATTATTTTTTATTTTAACTTTCAATGAAGTTCTGAAGTTCTCTTTTAAGGCAGTTATTAACAATAGAATAGTGAATAGTGTTTAATAAGAAGTTTCCTATTAAGAAATGTTTTGTGCAAAAAATTGGGTGTTCTTCAGGTTATCAGATGAGATCATTAGTCACTTGTAAACTATATATCACTTTTGGCTTAATTTCTTCAAATGTTTTTTCCCAATCAAATCCAATCCACTTCTTATCTGAAGTTAGATTTGACACAAAAATAAGAGTTTTATATATTTTTTATGCATTTTAAATGAATTATCTTTTTTGAACAAATTATAATTTCATAAATATTTAATCATCTTATCTGTTGAAATAGTTTAGTTTAAAGTGTCAAAAATTGAATTAAATTGAAAAATCAGTTCTAAAAGGGTCACAACTTTTTCCTAACTTTCAATAAGTAAGCGATTGAGCCGTCAATTCGTTAAACTCTTTAACTCTTTTTTATTAATCGCTTTCACTTTGAAATGAAACCAATTTTTCGGTCTTCTTTCTCCGGTTAGTTTAAACTTTTAATTTGGTCAGTATTTTGCACTTTCCGTCAAATATAACAAACAATATATAGTGAAAGAATAACAAAATAAATAAGAATAACTGAATGTGTGTTAAAAGGCATTGTATTGCGAAAACTCGATTCGGTTGGGATTGGGTCACGATTTCCTACATTCAAACTAAATTGTTTTGAAACTTCAATATTATTTTTCTTTTTATTAATAACAATCATTTTTCTCAATTTATAATTTTTCTCTTTCTCTTATCAATAGTTAAATAATATGTATTTCTCTCTATATATTTAATTCAAAGGGTTGTGTGAAGACTAAGTCACGAAAAAATCCAAATATTATAAACACTTTCGCACTTTATGTTATCGAAAATTGAATTCTTTATAACAATTGTTTTTGAGGTCAACAGCGCTTCTGTACTGACAACACAAAACTATTAAAATCGCTAACAGTAGAGAAAAACAGAGAGTTTTGCACTCAGAATAAGCTGAATAGCTCTCCAATTATTCTGATTCTTCTTATTATTTCTTATTATTATTATTGTTTATCTATAATAACAATTGAGAAAAGTTTGTGCCCTCTCTCTCTCTTTTCTCTCTCTCTCTCTCTCTCTCTCTCTCTCTCTCTCTCGACACAAAAGAAAACTTTCTAAAGTTAGGTCATGTGTAATAAATTTAGTTTTATTTTTACTAATATTATTGTTTTGTTTAAGAAAAGTATGTCTCAGGTCTTACCGAATTAGATGCCGGCGCTTCACTATAACGCAACTTTCCATTGCTTGTGGTCTCAGCCATAAATACTTTCATATCTTGAATTCTATCATTGAATTCATTGTTTTTCTGTAGATTCAGTTTTAATTTTTTGCCGAAAGCATTCAAATGGATCTGTTTTGGCGACACTTCATTGTGTTCAGAGCGCCGGTCGACTGACCGCTTACTTATTAGCTTCACATTCGTCAGATCATATTCAGGCACTTTATTTATAAAAAATAAGGTATATATTAATTTTAGATATTAAATATATTTCTCACAATAAGATGTGATAATTGACAAAATATAGAATGAGGTGTGAAATGAAAGTCTGAAATTTATTTTTAAAAATTTACTTTCTCTACACTGTTATCAACCTTTCATTAAAACACTATGAATATAATGAAACTGATGTTTCAGAAAATTCTTGAGTGAAATTTCATGAATTATTTGTCAAATTTTCACATAATTTTATAAAATTTTAAACAAAAAACCTGTGAATTGTCTGAAAAGTGTTGAGAAAATGAAAAAAATAAATATAATAATAAAAAGTGAAATAAAAGAATAAATGTGAAAGTTTTCATCTAATTTTTGAATTATGAAAACCTATTCACAAATGATTGAAAAGAGTTTATTACTTCAGGAAAAAATCGATAAATAAAAAATCGAACTATAATTCTATTAAAAGCACTTCCATGGCATCAATATATGAATTATATATGACATCAAAAGTATAATATAAGAACAGAAGAATTTTATAACCATTCAAGTGGTTGTATAGCCCTAACGTTAGTATTTATATTGTGAATCGTGTGTATATTTCTATATATATAGTGATCTACTCTGTATTTTATTCGAAAATGTTGTTTAAATTTTGATTTAACCCAAATAGAAAAATCTATGGCTCTTCGATAAAATTAGATTTGAAGCAAATAATCGAATGCTCTAATTATAGATATACTTATATTTGTTATAACATTTTGTTTAACATCGTTCACAATGAGAATCAAAAAGAGAAAATACAGAGTTGTTTAAAAAAGAAAAATTTGAACGAAAGAATAAAAAAGAAAAAATACTTTTTCTACTATTTTCAAACTAATATTCAAATCGAGTTAATTATAGTTTAAGAAATAATTTAAAGTTAAAAAAACTATTTGAAACTTAAAAAAGAATAGTAAATGATATAATGATTACTAATATTAGAGATTCAAATGCATTCAAAGGAGGTTTTCTAATAATTTAATTTTTATTTCCATAAAAAAAACTTTAATTCAATTTAGAAAATATAACTTCAAATTAAAAGCTCAACCTCTTGAGGTCAACCTCTTGGCCGGTGCTCGACTAGTATTTAACCACTCAATTGTTTATTTATTAAGGACTATATTTTAAATTTAATTAAATAAATTTTACTCAAATTAATATCTATATATAAACATTCACTTCTTTGCTAACTGTTGGGCAATCATTTAGAATTAGAAATCCATACCCAACCCGAAAGCTATTCTCGTCGACAGTTCCCGCTCAGACCCGTAAGGTATGGGTAGAGCTCAGGTTGGTTTGTCATATGATTAATATCAGACTCGTTTGGCCTCTAATCTCAAAGAATTATTGATTCAAACTGTTTTTTAAGTTAACTAAAATGCAAAGAAAACCAATGCTAATAATACTAATCAAATGATTAATATTTTTGTTTCTATGGTTAGCACTAATGTATTGTCAAACACTTATAAAAATAAGTAATTTTTCGGGCAATAAATTTGAAACGAAAAAATAATCTGCAGTTAATATGAAATTTTGCAGTTATTAAGTCATTAATCTTTTTTGTCTTAAATTTAATAATAATTATTGAAAAAAATAAAGTATATATTTATTTAGAGAAAAGAGAAGTAAATAAACTTTTGTTGAGCTGATGAGCACTAAAACTAATTAGACAATCGATTGTGACCTCAATATCTGTGTAAAAGGTTTTCAAACTAAATGCTATGTTTCTTAAATAATAGTATATTATTGTAGATATCATTCATTATTTTTTAGTTAATTTTCTATAACTATATATTTTACTTTCAAAACAATGCAATTGTTAGCACTTATTAAGCGTATAACGAAATTTTAAGTGTCATTAAGTGTCTAATTATGAAATAAAGAATTGATTTGTGTGTGATATGAATGTAGGAGAGGGAAAGGCAGATATGGAGAAAAGGTAGAAAAAGTAGATAGCTACAAATATTAGCAAAGGTTTTATTATCACTCTTACCATCATTTTGTGACTCGACTTGAAAAACAAAGCGGAGATCATCTCTGCTCATCCGTTTGTGCAACTATTGTATGTGAGAACAATTAGAAATTATTTATGAGTTAATATATTTTAATTAATTATCATTTAATAGAAGACAGAAGACGTCAACAAACTTTTCAACTCAATAACTCTAAAAAATCTCTTATAATCTTTGATGCGAACTAAAATTTTTTATATTTTATGAGATATATAGTATAAAATTGAAGAATATTTTTGAATGAGTAGGAACTGATGTTCCTATTTATAAAACAAATATTTTCTATTAATGTTTGAACTGATAATTAATTTTTTTAGTCATTTATATCATTTGCAAATAAGTCGAACAAATGAGGATTAGCTAATAATTTATATAAAAAATATTAAAAATAAAATCTAATTTAACTAAAGATAAACTTTAACTAAGTTTTAAGATAAGAATATGCAATAAACTAATGAATTAATTATAAAATAATGTCAAATAGTTTTTTTCGTACAAATTTAAGTGAAAGTATAAAAACTTTATTTTAATCCTTTATCGATAATACAGATATGAACTGAGAAAATATGTGTCGGATCCAATTTGTTAATATTTCCTGGACACTAGATTTCTAAACTTTAATTTCCTATCAAACTTTTAATTCCTGGTAATCAATAATTTTACTGAGTATTGAAATATTGAAAAACTTTTACATCTCTGAACTTATGAGCCAAAAGTTTAATGAAGTATTTCTTTTAATAATTTGAGTTTAAAAACAGAGAAAAAAAACTTTTTTCACTGATTGAACAACAGAGTCATTGATTACCTGATGTTTTGTTGGATGAGCTAATGGTTGAACGAATGGTAGAATTGCCAAAAAATAGAGGACTAGTAGTACAGAAAGCTGTGACGAAACATTTGTCCACATATATGACAAACGAAGGCGACGGCGACGTCCGAATTGAGTACATTTTGTCGTCAATTCAGTACTCATTATTATATTCACTATAAAAGTCTCGCTCAGTTGTAAAGAATAAGAAATGTGAGTCATTCTGAGCTATATTAGTGACGAATATTTGAATTCTCTCACTTGACCAAGCTTACATTTTTAATTAATATTCTATTAGTGTCTGTTATTAACTTCTTATCATTTGATAAATTATAAATATTTTTGTTTAACTCTATCTGACATTTCTAATCCTAAATATTTTTTATCTGCTCGTAATGATCGGAAACTGTTTGCTGAACAAATTTAAAAAATAAGAATATAAGTGATACAGTATTGTATATTACAGTACTTTTCAATGTGATAATACAATACATGCGCTCCAATAGGAGTGGGATATAATATAAATGAGAGACCAAGAGTTGCGTGTATTTGCTTCAGATCTTACATATTGTATGCGCCACTCGTATAGCCTGAGCCCAATACACTCGTGTATAATCTATACTAAACTTTAGTTATCAACTGATCCTTAGTATATAAGCTGTGGAACAGACAGATAGACAGTTCAGACCTACCTATCCATCATAGAACTATAATAAAGAAAAATCACGGATTGAAAAATGCTGTGAAATAAGTGTTAATATTCTGTTCACAATATGTTTATTGTAGTAAAAACTGTCTGCTCTTCCGTTAAATTCCTATTATAGTTGGGAATACACCGATAATTGTGTGAAAACTACAGAATATTCTTCAGTTAATTTTTGTTCGTTTTTTGATTCAATTATAAATACATAAATAATTCTTATAATAAATTATTAAAATGAATGAAAGTTTATTAAATAATCGATTAATTGATATAAATGGGAGTGAATTACCGGAAACTGCTATCGATGTTAACAGTAATAACAGTACTTCTATTGATGAAGACTTGACGGCACGAAATGCTATTATAATAACTTTCTATTCGCTAATTATCTTCATATCTCTTTGCGGTAATCTATTAGTCTGTAAAATAGCGTTCAGTAGTGAGAAAAAAAGAAGAAACACCACTAATTTACTGATAGCATCCCTGGCCTTCTCCGATATTGTAATGACCGCATTCAACATCCCGTTCAATGTGGCCCGACTTCTCCTAATGGACTGGCCGTTCGGTAGTGTCCTATGCTTTTTAGTGCCGTTCATACAGACCTCCTGTGTATATGTGTCGACATTCACGATGACATTGATAGCCATTCACAGGACTTGGAGTTTAACTAAAAAACATAATTCAAACTTCAATTGCAATCATTCGAAGTATAGAATAGTTTCGGCGATTCTAATGATTTGGTTATTGGCGTTCATGTTATCGCTTCCACACTCTGTATATAATGAACTAAAACAGGTTCCCTATAACGGACGAGTGTTGACCAGATGTCGGGTCACTTATCCTAAACTAGACATCGATTTTAGACTTTTATTAACTGTTGAAGTATTTTTGACACAATATTTGCTGCCGTTATTGACTACAACTCTTTTATATATCAAAATTGGCTCAATTGTATCAAAACAGGGAAAAGTATCGAAAACATTGGATAACGAGCGCCGACGGGTGCAGTCAGAAGCAAAACGTCGTCGGATACTAATGCTGACACTCGTTGTCATTGTATTTGCCGTTTGTTGGTATGAATTATAGATTTATTTACAATTTTTATTTTTATAATCAATTATTTTCAAACAAAAAGACCTAAAGTTATAGATTTGTTGGAAATGCTTAATAAGAATTCAAGTGATGCTAAATCTGTAATACTTTTAATTTCGATAATTAATTGTTATTCAGAATCTAATTATAAGGTATGGAATATCCATACAATTAATAAAAGACTTTTATTCATATTCTTAGGATCTGTTGTCACAACTACTGCTATTTTACATCAATTTTTTCAAACGAATATAAAGAATAATTAATTAATTAATTGTAATTTAATAACTAATTCAATCATTTATTGTAAATAATATTTATATTAATAATTGTAAGAATTTAATTAATTTCATTTAATATATTAAACTATTTTTAGACAAAATTAATACCGATTTGTGTTTCATTGACTCAAAAGTATTTTTCAAATTCATTATCAATTCATGTATTAATCGATTGTTTCTCTGATTTAGTGATAATTTGTTTTCTTTCTCTGTTTTGTCGACAAATTGTTTGTTTAGATTCGGATTTGGAGTCAATTCTCTGTCAAATGTTTCAAATGTTTGTCTAATTTTATTCATAAATATCTT
>JAQFYS010000126.1:0-11151 GCA_034694945.1 Carabodes femoralis | reverse complement strand
GGAAGAATACTGACCATTATTAAGGGTCGGATACCGCCGGATTATGAGGCCAGAATTGACGGCGCCAACACTATTCGCGAGGCATTGATTAAAATTATAAACAAAGAGTTTAACAAAACAAAGTATAATCAATACCGAGTGCCTCTAAAAGCACAATACCAGTCGACGAATGTGGTCACTCAGTCGACAGATAATCGGGCGAATGTGTCACTTAACACGACGGCGGGGTCCTCTGGTCGAGATCCAAGGAATTCGACGTCTTTTAATCCGAGCCGAAGTATGGCGTCAACGCCGATTAGCTCACAGGGAACTGGCAGACCAGTGCAGACGCGCCGATTCTAGTGACAGTTTAAGTCATTTTTAACTAATTGTTTCATAACTGACGAATTGGACGCTTTGTAACGACGTTTTGGAGTTTAAAACTCGAAGATTGACCTCAAGTATCGACGTTTGAGCTTCTGGTCAATAGTTTGGTCGGCGAGGGTTTAACCGACGGCACCCCCAGTCCTAAGTTCCGGCTATTCCTCTTGCATGATTTATACATGCAAATATTTATTAGCATTATAAAACATTGATTTATATTGATTTACAGTATGTTGAGGCAACAGTAGGCCTCAAACGGGTTTAATAAACGGAAAACTCGGAAATTATTATCGAATAATCGTTTATTAAACGTTACGAAAAAAGTGTTATCCAAACCAAAGCGCTTGAATGAACTGATCGAATGACAAAAATCGTTAGAAAATTCGTTATATAAGCAAAAACGTTTAAAATATGCAATTAAAAAGCGTTGTGAGCGCCGTTTGGGGTCCAATGTATTTTAAAAATTTGCTAAAAATATTTCTGATTACATGATTCGGATAGATTTTCAATCGATTCATTAATATCCTTAACCGTTATAAATATTAAGTTTTATATTTTTGACGTCTCTAGTTATGATGTATTGTGTTCTTTAAAATATTCAAGATAATTAAAAATGGACAATATTAAATTCTATGTATAAATCATATGTAATATAAATTTAGACAAGTAGTGATAGATTTGACCGTTCATCTATCAGTTTACGACTTGACTGTGACGCATTTTTATCAATATAATTAAAATAGTCCTTTTTAATTTAAAATAAGATGTGTTTAGACCAGAATAATTTATTGATAATAATCATTTGAAGGCAGTGATCGTTTGGCTCATTTGCAATTAATATGTTGATAATTATTGATAAATTTCTAGAAATCATTATTAAATTTTGCAGAAAATAAAGAATTTGATTGCATTTTAAGACTCAAACTTTGAAATACTTATTCCGTAAAATACTGAATTTATTTATGCCTATTGTATAAAAGTATATTTATATTTATAATCTTATTTTGTAAATATAAATATAAACCCCAGAATAAGATTAGGAACTCTGATCCATAAAACTAGTTTAAATTACTATAAATTGATTATAATAGCAATTAGAGAACAGTTTCATCATTGAATAAATGGGAAAATATAGTGTTATCTCAACAGTTTCATCATTGAACAAATACAACAAATACTATATTGTTTCCAAATTGTTTATTTTGAATAACCTTATAATTCTAATTAATTGAACATATTATTGAATATCATATTTCATGATTCAATACTTTTAATTAAAAATAAGTCTGTCATAGGATAATTAATAATTATATAAGCAATATGCAATATGAAATGAGCTAGGGCAATAGGCAATTGACAATTTAAGTAAACTATCAAATTGTTTATCAAAATAGCGTAACTTTGTTTATGAATAAAGTATGGACTGAATAGGACCGCATCACATACTGGCAAACATGTATTTATACGCTAACTATTGCTATAAACATCAAATTATTTATATATTTAAATCTTTTTAAAAAAGAATTTCTCTAAAATTTTAACATAAAATCAATTCACAAATGATATAAAATTGTAATAAATTGATAAAATTAGTATAAAATAAGATAAAATAGAGACAAAATAATAATTTAAGAAATATAAGGAACTATATTTCACAGACGACTATTGAGCGTTCAGTCTATGCCTGCAATCAGTGAATGAATGCGAAAATTGAACCAAAACTGGTATTTCATATACAGTTTAACTCAGATATGAGTAACACTTAATGACTAAAAATAATTATTATATTATAAAAAGTATTAAAATTAATAGGATTTCGGTATTATTTAAAACATTTGCAAATGTTTAAGAAAATAATGAATTGTTTTGTTTTTAATTTGAATCAAATTATGAGATCTATTAGTGATTAGTGTTTGAATATAATATATATTATCGAGAGTTGTCTGTATTGTTGTCTGAAATGGTATCCATTTTGGTCTACATTGCGCTCAACCAAACTCTACAACAGCTCTAAACCTCTAAACAGATATAACTCTATTGTCGTTATGAATACTAAATCAAATCAATTGTTTAGCCATTAATTGTCTTATTTCTAAATGTTATCATCAGTTCAGTGATGGAGTCATCAAATCTGGATTCAGGTATTCATCAATTGTTGTATATTTGGATGAATTGACGCCAAATAAAAGAAAATGCGTTCAAAATGTCGTTCAACTAATCTCTTGTTTTTGTTTGTCTTAAGAACTCTACTATTTAGTGGCCAAATATCTCGAATCTGGTCCGTGTCGAGAGTCGGCACAACTGCTGAAGAGAGAGATCGAAGAGAACCGTCTTTTGCCTCAACGGTTCGATTGGAGAGGAGGTCAACACCAGAACACATTCGCTGCGATCGACCGCCAAAACACACACATATCGGCCACTCATCTCAAGAAAATAGTCGAACGAATCAATAAATTGTTGGACGGAGTGATCCCGCCTTCGGTTGCAGGCGTTTCATCGCTATTAGGTTCCGGCAGACAATCACTACTTAGAGATAAGAACAGTTGTGTTCAGTGGAGGCCCAACTCATCGCTACAGTTGACTGCCTTCCGAAACGGTGCCCAACGTTTGCCAGCGAATCGAAATGTGTCTTCACATCCATTCAATGTCAGTCTTTCATTGATTTCACGCGAAAATAGCGGTCCGTTATCTCAAAGACAACTATTGCCGACCAAATGTTACGACAGATTCATTAGATATCGTCGACTCTTAGGACATCTCTCATCTGTATATTGTGTTTCATTTGACAGAAGTGGTCAATATATCTTCACTGTATGTCTTCAATCACTTCTCTGTCTCTTTAATGTCTTGTTTTTAATTTTTCTGTATATTTAAGGGCGCAGACGATTCTCTTGTAAAGATATGGTCTGCCAGTGATGGACGACTGCTGTCAACACTTCGGGGACACATTAATGAAATAACAGACTTAACCATCAATTATGAAAACACATTAATAGCTGCCGGAAGTTGTGATAAAATGATAAGAGTTTGGTGTCTAAAAACTATTGCTCCGATTACTGTCCTGAGTGGACACAACGCGTCCATCACTTCAGTGAAATTCTGTCCATTAGCTCGCGATGATAACCGATATTTGGTTTCAACTGCAAACGATGGTTGTGTCTGCTTCTGGAGATATAACGCTAATACAAACGAATTTCAGAGCCGACCCATAAAATTTACAGAACGACATAAACCCGGTTCTCAATTGGTCTGCTCTTCATTTTCATCGGGCGGTGTGTTTCTAGCGATCGGGTCAACCGATAATTACCTCCGAGTCTATCACATCACAGCACCGGCGGGTCCAACAAAGATATTAGAAATAGAACAGCATTCAGATCACGTCGACTCTATTCAGTTCAGTAATTTGAGCACAAGATTCGTCTCCGGGAGCAAAGACGGTGTGGCACACATATGGTATTTCGAGCGCCAGCACTGGCATAATATTCCACTCAAAATGAGTGAAAGACTGCCACAAAGTGCACCGATTAATGAAGAAGTGTCGCGAAAGATTCGGGTCTCAATGGTTGGCTGGACCTGTGATGACGTCTATGTGATTACATCTCTGAGCGATCACTCATTAAAAGTTTGGTACTCACAGACGGGACAACTCAAACATATATTATATGGACACGAAGACGAAGTCTTTGTCATAGAAGCACATCCAAAAGACAGCCGTTTGTTCCTTTCTGGCGGACACGACGGCGCTATTATCTTATGGGATGTAACCACAGGAAATGCTATTAAGAATGTATGTATTAATTGATTATTAGATGGATTTTAATTATAATCGATATCTTCTATTCAGTTCTACAATTCCATCGATGGTCAGGGACACGGAGCGGTCTTCGATTGCAAGTTTTCACCGGATGGCCTAATGTTTGCGTCGACTGACAGTCACGGCCATCTGAGTCTGTTCGGACTGATGGCAGCGTCGCCCTATCAGAAAGTGCCCGATCAGGTATTCTTTCATACAGATTATAGGCCTGTAATTCGGGACAACCATCAGTATGCAATCGACGAACAAACACAATGCGCGCCACACCTTATGCCGCCCCCATTCCTTGTCGACATTGACGGCAATCCTTATCCACCAAATTTTCAACGATTAGTGCCCGGAAGAGAGAACTGTTCGGATTCGCAACTCGTGCCATATGTGGCCGTTCATAATGCAAACGGAAATGGTATTGAAATGAATTAGTTTTCAAATGTTTTATTAATTTTGTTAATTTTCAGATGTAGCCGAGGTGTTAGCACCCGTAGAGGCACAACCAATGTTTGCGGCCTCACCTCAAGCCGTGCGACCAACAATCGATGATATGATTCAACGGTTGCAAAGAGAACAAAGACGTCTAACTCATGAACACGACTATACGGCTCAACCGCCACAAGGATTTCATGAACAAAGGGAATACATGAACAGTCAGTCTTCACCGCGCGCTAGACATTCATCAGGCACTCCACGAACACCTGGTTCTCGGCGTACTGGTGCTGTAGAGGGTGTTCGACAACCGGCCAACTTTATGTCACGCGATCGCGAATTAAATCTTATGGTTCCGATTTGGGCCAAAAAAATGGTGGTCAAACCGTTGACATATTCTGAGGCCCTGATGGCTAAAGAGAAGTCCATTTCTACAGCAGAAGCCGAAGAAACGTTTTTCAATAAAGAACGCAGAAAAAGACCTCAAATAGAAGACGCATCGGTTAATCTGAAACTGGCCATTAAGGAAGAGCGGTTCACAAGACGAAAGCGACGTATTATCCAACAAAGACAAGGTGTCAGACAGTCCGGAACACGCGATAGATTTGCGCGAAGACCTGATGCCAGGCATAATGGTATCACTGATTATGAAAACCCCGAGGATTTGAGTGATGAAAGCGATAGTGATTATACAGGGGATAAGGAGTGGGCCGACACTTCCTCTTCTGAAAGTGAAGACAGCGAAGAATCTGAATGGGATACGTGTTTGCCCTCCACTTCCAAAGCTAGACATCATTCAAGTGCTAGCGATGAAGATAGAGGTGAAAGTGGAGAACGACCGCAAAGGCCTAAACGTTTAGATAAAAAACAGGTGAAAAGATTACGGGAAAAAGAGAAACGGCAACAATTAGAAGAGAAATGGAATGCTATTAAGGAACTTCCCGACGAATTCCGTCCTCCAGGTAATGATTGCTGGAAAGACTCCTACAATCTTATCACTAATTGTTGTCATTTGTCCAAAGATTGGTTCACTGATGTTCACCCGAAAAAGGCACCATATTTTCCACAGGTTGGCGATGAAGTGCTATATTTCAGAGGCGGTCATCAGCATTATATCGATACAGTGCGCGAACAAAAGATGTATTCAATGAATCCTAATTTAAAACCATATAAAGTTCGCGGTTCACAATCTGATGAAATATTCGCCAAAATAGTTGACATTAAATTTGATGTGAAACCTCCCCGACTCGTCACCGTTAAACTATTGGTCATCGATCCGGAGACAAATGAGACCACAAACGCACACTTCTCTATCCGTTATCACGACGTTGAAAATGTGGTCGATTTTATAATATTAAGACAATTGTTTGATTTGTCGATTTCTCGTCATTGGAAAGTTGGCGATGAGTTCCGATCTATAATTGACGACAAGTGGTGGTTCGGAACCATCAAATGCCTTAAAGAGTCGACGCCATTCTCCAATTTCCAATGTTTTGAAGTGTTGTGGGCTAACGGTGACAGCGAGTTCTTAAGTCCCTGGGATTTGGAACCAATTAATAATGAGACGGTGCCCTCAAATCGTATCGAAAGTGTTGTTCTCACAGACGAAGAGAAACTTTCTTTTAATTTATATAATGAAGACGATTGGCCTGAATGTGGAAAAACAGAAGAAATTCGACGAATCCTAAACGGTTTGATCCCTCAATAGTTTTTATTAAATATTTTACTTAAAGTTTTTGTTGATTAGGTTTTGTGCGAATAATGGAGTCTTCACACGCAGAAGATTTTTTGGTTCCGGTAGATTTGAATCAGCATCCGGTCTATGGAATGATGATCTCATATCCAATGGATTTGTCGACAATTAGACAACGACTGGAGAACCACTTTTATAGAAGAGTAGATGCGATTAAATTTGATGCAAAATTCATTGAATTAAATGCTCAGAACTTCAACGAACCCTACAGTGAAATCGTCAAAAAAGCTAAACTCATTACCGCTTTAATCGTTAAATTCATTGAAGACCAACACTGTTACGATCCGATGCCTATCTATTTAGACCTAATCGCAAACTTTGAACAGTTTGAAGCCCCACAAGAGTCTGAAGAAACCGGTTCTAACGATGAAAGCCAAGAAGTGAGGCGTTCTTCAAGACGAAAGCGACGGGTAAACGGTTTTTGCCATTTTTAAATAATTTTAATGTGTTTTATTTTTTGAATAGCGTTCCGGTTCAGAATCCGATGCCTCTGAAGAATATTCACGAAAGAAAAGAAAACGAAAAAATAATGATAATTACGAACCAAAGAGTTGGAAACAGAATTGTCTCGATTTATTAAATGTTATTTTCGAACGGGAAGACTCGACACCATTCAGATCACCGGTGGATCCGATTCAATATCCGGACTATTCACAAGTGATCGACACACCTATGGATTTAACGACAGTTAAGGAACAGTTATTATCGGATCTGTACGAAACACCCAACGAGTTCTGTAAAGACATGCGATTAATATTTGTAAACTCAAAGTCATATAATACTAATAAAAAGTCGCGAATCTATTCGATGACAATAAGACTTTCGGGTTTTTTCGAAGAGAAAATCCGTCGAATTATATCTGACTGGCGGTCGAACATTAAATATGAGTCTAATCTTAAAAGAGGTATTATATCCCGGCGTCGAAAACCTATTCCGTTGTCGCCGATAGCGTCGACATCTCGTTCACCAAACAAAAGATCACCGAATTCTAAACGGTTTGGAATTAATTATTTTTTTTATTTAAATGAATAAAAATTAAGTTCTTATTTTAGACAAAGACGTGCGCTCTCGGCGTCGATGTCACCGACATTTGACTTAAGTCTTCCGTCGACTTCCGGGTATTCGAGTCGATCAAAGTCTAGTCAGAATAATAAAAGGGGTCTCAACACTAAGACATCTCCAAAGAAGGATAATTTAGATAAAGTCCGTAAAAACGGTGTAAACAATAAATTAAACTTTAGATCAATGAGAAGTGCAGTTCCTGTGTATAAAAATAGTAAAACAAGTGCCAGAACTGGACGAACAATTAGTAAAAAAGTTAAAACCCGTAATAGTTTATCAAAAAAGGGCCGAAAACGTGTTATTAAAAATTTATCGGACGAAGAGACAGAAAAAGAAGAGATTATGGATGAGTTCCACATCGATGATGAAACTGTGAGCGGAGATATTATTAAACATTTCGATAGCGATACAGAGATTGAAGACGACGATAATACCAATGATTGTAAAGGAGATTCTGATTCAGACGCCACTGAAATTGAAGACGACCGCGAAGAACGGCCTCAAACTGTTCGGTATGACATCTAAAGTGTTTTAATTACTCTCAATTTTTTGCTGATATTTATTTATTGTCGGAATCAGTCGGAGAACGTCTTTACGGACGTCATTCAGCGAACACACATATTCACTGCCGCCTCGAAGGACGGGCAGAACATCTACTTCTGTTCTGTCCAGAAGAGGCCGATTAAAAGCATCCGAAGAAAGCGAATCGACTCAATCTTCATCTGCCAGTAGTAGTCATTCAAATTATACTGAATCGCAGTCATCAGCGGTGACGAGTCATGCGGTCACTGATGTCTCAGATCATAGCTATATGTCAGATGAAAGCCTCAAAATGAATTGTCGTCGTTCTCGACGAAAACAGGAGGCAATTGATAATGAATGGCGAACTCATTACGAATCCGAAGAGGATTTGCGTCGCGTTAGTCTCGGTTTGAGGAATCGGCGCTCAAATAATGGTTTTGGTATTGACTCTCCCATTAAAACCAGAGCCAAAAATCGGGGCAAAGCGCGGGTCAAATATACATACGATGACGAAGACTTTGAATACGATAACCAAACGGGTTCTCGTATGACAGATCAGACCGTCAGCAGTCGGGGAAGAGTTAGAAAATTCAAAGCACACGCAAGATTCACAACTCATTGATTACCCGAACATTTTTGTTATCAACACATTATTATTGATTATTAGAATAATTTTTCCAACCATTGAATGACTAATCGATTGTTTTTCACTTCATTTTTCCTACTCTTTTAAAGAGATGTTTAGCTTTTGTCTGAAGTATACTTTTTATGTAATATTTTCTAAAATATTTGATTTTTCTCTTACATTAAATGATTAATTAAATGACTAAACTGTGATCACAAATCCATTTATAACTCAGACTTCAATCGATTGTTTATTTAATTATCTTATTTTAATTATAATTAATTTTTAATTTATAACAATTTTCTTCAACACTTTATATAAATATATATTTATCTGAAAACTATATTATCATTAATATTATAATTTAAATTTTGATAGAACTTTGAGACAAATTAAATAAAAATAAATTTTAAAAATTTACTGAAATTACT
This sequence comes from Carabodes femoralis, assembly GCA_034694945.1. NCBI lineage: Eukaryota > Metazoa > Arthropoda > Arachnida > Sarcoptiformes > Carabodidae > Carabodes > Carabodes femoralis. The sequence continues at coordinate 2,158 of JAQFYS010000126.1, read as the reverse complement.
AAATAAAATAAAATGTTTTTAATCATTGATATCCGAATAAACTTCAAACACAGTGTTGTTGAGCCAAATTAGAGTACCGGTGAGTCAGTTATTAATGTATAAAACACTTGTTATACTATTATTTATTTTAAAAATTCAATTTAAACTAAATTTAAATATATATTAAAAGAAATTCCGTTTATTTCCAATTATGTGATCACTTCTCTTGTGTTCCAATATTCTTGAGTTTGCATTTCTGTTATACGAGAAATAGTCCGCTCGAATGCAAACACTTCTTCTTCTCCGCTGAATATACTGGCCTTCGAGTGTTCCTGTATATAAAAATTAGAGTAATGCTACCAATTTTAAACCGATATTATAATATATACAGATCCAAATTTGATGCCCAAGTCGTCCATTAGTTTTCTATTATCGTCATCGAAGTGGGATTCTTCCGATTCTTCGTTAACTTTTTTAGTCAAAAAGAGCTGATTTGGAGGAACATCAGCAGAGAATAGGACCCGAACCTTATTGTCATAGAAAGTGTCGATTAATGTTATAAAGCGTCGGCTTTGAGTTTTCATTAATAGAGACATTTGTGGTATATTTCTTATGATAACCGTATGAAACAATTGACTCATTGTTAGGTAATCGATAGCACCCAATGGCTAACAAATTATTCAAATATATTAGAGTTAAGATTTTCTATATTTTTATAATGACTGACTCTATCACACAATTCGTCAAATGTTGTGTCGGCCACTCGTCCACAAGTCTTACTGAAAGTTACATTTCTCTCTTTGATTGTCAATGTTTTTGGTCTAATCGTATCGTTTTCACGATTGGCTAAAATTTTGAATAATCGGTCCAAATGTTTGTCTGCATTTTCTTCAATTCTTCAGTAATTATCATTAAAATTAAAATATTCGTTAATATTAAAGTTTTTGAGAAAAGCTTACATAAAATAGATTTGTTGTCGAGAGGGAAGTCCTTTCTGTCTATAATCTATTCCAGAATCTAATGACAATATATTGCAATTTTTCTTTAATAATGGTATGAATGGCAAAAAGTTACTCCTTTGGAGACCGTTTTTATATAAATCTTTGAATAAAATAAATTAATGACATTATATTTAATGTGATTATAAGTTAATAGATAAGGGAATACCGTCGGGCGCTCTGTTAGAAGTAGCGATCAAAACAGTGCCGAATGTGAATAAATTTTCAAAAAGTAACTTTAAAATCATAGCATCGCCTATATCTGTCACCTGAAACTCGTCCAGACATAAGAGCCACGACTCAGAACATAGCGATTGGGCCACACTTTCTATTGGATTGAATGGACGACTCGATTTGTGCTCTTTTTTAAGCCGATGCAGTCCTACAAAACATTTAATTGCGTTTAGAGTTCACTTCAAAGCGACAGAAAACCATATTTTAAAATATAATTCTAATAAATTAAATAATAATTATTATTGACTGCAATAACAATTTGATTGCGATTATAATTACTGCAATAAAACTATGGTTAATGTAAACAATTAGAGTAACGTTGAAAGAGAAACAATAAGAGATTTTGGGTTAATATTTATAATAAAAATTTATCACTAAATGATAACCAAGAATTGATAAATAAATAAAAAGTTAATGAAAATCAATACAATAAAAAAACAGAGATTTTTTTCACGAAAGAATAGCTATTCACTAAAAATTGGAATTTTTTGGAGTTTTTGGAGTTATTTTTGTGGCAAAACTGATCCTTCGAATAGCTATCCACCAAATAGTGATTTAACTAACTGAATGTTTCATCGAATAGCTATTAGCTAACTGACTGTTTTAGTAAAAAAACTATTTAACTATTTATGTTATTTGAAACATAATTTAAAGAATTTGTGTCTTATCTATGAAAGATTCACTTATTAAAGTTTTTAATCTAATTTATTGAAAATATTTATAGATTTGCATTTAAGATTTGCTTCATTTCTACAAGTCATGTGTTATTTTAGCATTTCATAAAACGATTTTTATTCCTCACCTATACCGGCTGCCGGTATCACTCGGGATATACCGGCACTATCCTCGCTTCAGTTTATTTTCGGTATCATTCGGTCGAAACTAATCGATAGACTCTTAATATTTGTTAAATTCATTAATGAATTGAATAAATCTTTTATACATTT
>JAQFYS010000125.1:0-11212 GCA_034694945.1 Carabodes femoralis | reverse complement strand
CAGTATTCACTTCCTATTTGATACTGAATTCCATTATTGACTTATATTATAGAAAACGTTAGTCCAGTCTATAGTAAGTCTTTTTCATTCATTTAGTGATTGATGAGTGGCTCGTATGTCATCAATCGGTGTATTCGACAGAACATCAGTTAATGGAATATAGAATACAGAATACACTATATATTCAATTGAATTCAAAGTTAGGCTTATCCTCAAACGAGTTATAAACAAACATAATTTTCTCTCTTATATACTTATTTTGTTAGTCATAAGAAAAAATAGAAACTTTTCTCATATGATTGAAGACAATTTCATAATTCTTATCGCATGTCGACTCGTAATAATCCATTTCATTATTTGGCCCCTTATATGATGTCAAACCTATTATTAGTGATATGTTTATGTCTAACGCACGCAGAAAATGACCTCAACATCAAAATATATTTCTAATTTCATTTCTGCGAAGAACACTAATAATTCAATAAATTTATAAAATTATTTGCTATCCATTAATATATTATATTTTATTAATGCGATTACACACAAACTCACAGCTATTACATTGATGTCCACTTCTTTTTTAACTCATGTATAATTTGTTTAGTTTAATATTTATACAGCGAAAGATGATGTTTATATTGCATATTACTATTAAATAATATGATAGTATTAGTCATAAAAATTAAATTTAATTAAATAAATGTACAAATTTAGAATTGAGGTTATTTTATGTATATTTATAGCTATTTTATATTTTATATTCAATTTTCAATTGTGTATTAATATTTGATAATAAGTGTAATTATATTCAGAATTTTAAATTCGATATTTGATCAAGGTTGTTGTTTTATAGTTTCATTTTGACACTAAGTAAAGTAATATTATAGAGAATAATGAATAATAATATGTGAGATGTAATGCTTGTAATGTTTGAGATGTGCTCTAAATTCGATTGCTTTTGATTTAAAGTGCATTTAAGCGGTGGAAACAGATTTCTAGCGAAACATTTCCGCTGATTTGTCATTAAAAGATTCACAAAAGAATGTTATTAACATTAAGTTTGGTTCAGTTCTTCTGTTGCTATTCTCTCATGTAATTTATTGGCCTTAAGTTCACTACAAGTTATATATTGTACACTAACTTATATTCGACAATCACTATAACCTATTATATCGTAGGTTAGTCTGTGAACAATGAGCTAAATCTATTCGAAAGCTATTTAAAAAAGGTATACCCAGTGATGGGTTCATGAAATGCGGGCTAAACTCAATGTTTTAAGTGAAAGCAGTTTAAAAGTAGAAAAAACTACAATTTTGTCTAATGTTTTAGTGAAATGTTTGCTATAGTTTTGTGCACTTTTCCAACCGTAACACAATTGTATATATTCTAAAATGAACTTTCATTTGAGTGGGAAAATAGTAGTGAATAACAGATGTTTTCAACAAATATAAACACAGTTCTGATGTCTAGTTATGTTGGATAACGTTTGTACCAAATTCTCTGCATTATATGCAAATGTAATTTCATTTCTTCTTTCATTTTTCATCATTAGTTTAACATTTCTTATGATTATTAGTTGACTTTAATGCAAAAGTCATTCTTCACTTCAAATATTAGGAGAATTTTTTTTGTAGAAACCGGTGAAAAGAGAAATCATTTTAACCGAAGGCAAAGAAATATTTTTTTTCTTTTAATATAAATAAAAAGCGGTTTTAGGGCTCTGATTGTTGGCCAAAAGGGAAAGGGATGTAAGCATTGATCTGTGAAGAAATACAGACAAAAGTCAGCATTACTTCTCTATCAATGAATTTGGGTTCATCTGAAACTGAGATACCTTTCCTGTCGTTCTACTTATTCCATGTATTCATGTGTTACTACTCTTCAACTAAAAGTTATAAAATCCAAACTCGATGTCAGATAAAGTAAATTTGAATTCACTTTTATTTGACAAATAAGTATTTGACAAAAAATACATTTTCTCATTGTATACAAGAATAAAATATTATGTTTAAAATTCATTCATTTGTTTATATGGTCTCAAAATTTATAATTTTTCATTTCTACATCAATTGAATGAATAGTGAAATGACTTAAAAATAAGTTTTATATTTGTTTGTATATTATATTGCATTTGATTTACAGACAAAATATTGACTTTAGTGCAGAGCTTTCAATGCATTTCTTAACTGATTTGAGTGCAAACCAAAAAAAGTCGGCTTTGATTTTGTGTCGACTAAAAAATTTTCATTGTTTGCCAACTTATTTCAACTTATTTTGCTTTTCACTACTTTTCTTAACTTTTTTTGACATTTTTGCAATCGATTTCTGTTGGCGTTCACCAGAACTCCCAATACTTTCATTGAATTCTTACATTTTTTCCAGTTCTCAGTAATTAAGTTATACTAAAAGTTCAATATTTTTGTCGAAACACTATTCAGTTATAAAGTCTATTATTTTTTTCTCTTATTTTCAATTCATCGCAACCAATATTGGATTTTTATTTCCTTCAAATATAATATTTTTATATAATCTGATTGTACTTTAGATCTTATATAATATGGTTTATAACAAATTCAATTAAAATCAGAGAACCAATAATCATGAATTCAAAGCGCATGAAATTTCATTAACAAAACATTTTTTGTTTTTGGAAATAATTTCCAAAATTCAGTTCTCATTCACTGTTTCGCTACATTTAAGTAGTTTTTCATAAAATTGCGAAACTAAACAAAATTATCATATTATAGTCCGTTCCTATATTTGTTTAGTCTCTGATCTGAATTTCAAATTAAATTCTGAATCAATGAAATCGAATGTAGAATAAAAGTTAGGATTCATTAATGATAAGCACTCGAAAAAACAAACTCAATATCAATGGTTTGTTTGCTTTTAGTTATTCCTATCGATTGATTAGTTGTTCAAACTTTTGATTTTGTTTTTATTCTTAGATTAATCTAAATTTCTTTCAACTTATGATATAATAAGTTAAATAAATCAAACAGTCGTTGAGTTTTAGCCGAAATTATCAGTTCTTTCACTTTTGTTGACTCAAAAATATTTTCAAAAAACAAGTTTTCATTTCATAATTCAGTATAACTTAATTCGAAAAAAATAAGATAAAAATAATTAAATGAAAACAATAACGCCCTCACAAAACAACAATTTAAGAATATTTCACAACTAATAAATTCTGGTTATTATACCAATAAATTCAGAAAATGACTGATCCTTTAATTCGAGCCGTTTTCTGGAGGCGAATAATGAATGCTTTCAAATCATTAAAAATTCTTATTCTGTCTAATAATCATTAAAATTGATTTTTTTGTGTGAAAAAATTTAGAAAAGGTGTTGTATTTGAATGTAATATTGAAAATTAAATAATTTAATACCAAAGAGTTATATCAAAGCTCTTATTTAGAACACACCATAAAATTAAATTAAATTGTTTAGAAATACCCATAAATTTCATTTCGAAAGATTATGTCTTATTTTTATGAGGATAATGAAAATCAACAATAATTATTGAAAGCTAAGAATTTGTAGTTTTAATATATAATAATGTATTAATAATTTTTATTACTATACTATATATTCAATTATTAAAACAGTTGTGTTTCGAGCGATGAACTAATAATAAAAAGTTTATCGCTTTCATTAATTTTGGTGCCACTACTCATGCAATCCAATTAAAAGCAACATTAATCTGATGTTCCGGTGCTTCCAAAACATATCTATTCTATTCCTTTTTCATTTGTATTGCAATGAAAGTACAAAATTAATTGCGAATAAATCAAAAAATATCCAAAAATAGGATAAATCAATGCTATTCTCAAATTATATGCGATCAGAATCTTTCAAATAAAAATTAGCCAAAGTTTTCATTATTCATGAAATCAAAAATTATATTTCAATTCTTTCCATATGATTGGGTTTATATATAAAACTCTCGGGCAATCAATTATTAAATAGCATTAAGCCTTATATTCCATTTAAATTTAGACAATATTTATTTAAAGTAGAATTTTATGCATGAATTCAGTCATTATATTATTTCTTTTGATTTATAATTATATTTCCTTTCAATGATTTTTTTTATTATGTTTTATCATTTGTTTTATAAGTTTTTCTTATTTTGTTTTTTTGTTTGATTTTGTTTATCCATTAGTTTCTGTCCCTAATTTCTCGATAAGGCCTCCGATGTTAGACAGAGGTAACCATTGATTAGTCAAACATTTGACTATTCTTTTATTATTTGATGTCTTGAGACGAATCTAATTGTTTTGAATGACAGGTCGGATACACTATAAGACAACCTATGCCTGTGAAGGAAATCCATTACACTTGACCTGTGAAGAGGGGTCAGCCATTCACTTGGTTCGGGCCAATTATGGCAGATTCAGCTTAAGTATCTGTAATGATGGAGGAAGGCTTGATCTCAGTGTCATCTGTATGTCCTACCGTTCCTTTCTTATAATGTCTGACAGGTTTGTGAAATAATCGAAATTAGAAATTTCAAAACACTATTAACTAACTGTTGATTTGATTGGATTTATTAATTTATTAATGGTTTTTGATTTAACCATTTGGCAGATGTAGTCAAAAGTCGAACTGCAGTGTAGTTGTCTCCAGCAAGATATTCGGCGATCCCTGTCCGGGAACTCTCAAGTACTTAGAAGTCCAGTATCACTGCGTTCACGGTATGTGTTCTTTCATTTAATTCAAACCATTTATATTTTCTATATTTAATGGAAAGTCCATTTGAAGCCCACTTATTGTGTGGTCTGAATGGCCTTAAATGATGTAATTTTTGTTAATTTCAAATTTAAAAGCAATAATATCTCTAATATTTTGAAAATATCTCTAATAATTAAATGGATTCCTCTATTCCTGTGCTGTTTAGGGGGAGCGTCTGCGGCAACCACTACCAGAAGACCACCCGTAAATTTTAATGTGCCGGTCATGCCTTCAATAAGTAATACATCTCTAGTGTTGCCCCCCATTCCTCCCATCACTACTACTCCTAATGAAGAATTGATAGCAATTATTAGTACTGAATCGGAAAGCTTAGCAAAACCTGAGTCGAGCATATCTTTGAGCACTCAGTTAACGACATCGACGTCCACCTCCAGTTCTGTCGAAACCCATTTCAATAACATAGAGATTATAGATTCGGGAGAATCGGATTCCTCCCAAATCTCATTCAATTTACCCGATCCTAAGGATATAAGTCCTACTCTGCCGCCCAACACAAAATTGAATACTCCCATTAAAGTGGAACTGTCACCGCCATTCTTTCCACCTCAACCACCGCCACCTCCTCCTTCTCCGGTTCCAATTCACAAACCGTTTGCAATTAATAACATGAGAACCGACTACTGTCCGCCAATATTTGTCAGAAGTCTTTTCTGGAATTGGACGCGAAAGGGAGACATCGCTGATCAGAAATGTCCGGGCGGTGCCACTGGTCTCGTCAAATGGCAGTGCAATTACAATCCAATTACTGGATCAGCTGATTGGGTGCCAGAAAGACCTGACTTCAGTCAGTGTCGGTCTCTATGGTTAGATAACTTAGAAGACAGACTCAATAACGATGAGCCGGTGATCCGAATCGCTAATGAATTGTCACTCATGACTCTCACCAAAGCATTGTTTTGCGAAGATTTACAGCGAATCGCATATATTATTCAGAAGACATTAGCGCACGCGATCTCAAGTATGCAAAACCTACAATCTTTCGAAGTATGGCACAGACATCAGGTGCTCAAAGAATTGTTAATATTTATTGTGGAAGCGGCCAGCAATCTATTAGACAACGCACAGGACGATGCCTGGCTTGACCTCAGTGTCTCTGAAAGAAAACATGTGGCCTCTAAACTACTGAAAGGTCTGGAATTGAGCGCATTATTGCTGGCAGACAATACCAATCAGGACGGATCGTTCGCTGTGGCTAAACCTAATGTCTGTAAGTGTTTAGCGAAACCAAACTTTTGTGGTTTTGTTTGTATTACTTGACTTATAGAAAACCTCTGCCTCTAAGACTCATATCAACCTCTAAACTATTATTTTGTTTTTTCTTTCAGTGGTTTCAGTTCATGTTCTCGACACACGAATGCCTATTAGCCTACAATTCCCAACAGTTGAGGACACCCGGGGCACTAATGAATGGATTCGAATGGAAGATTCTCTATTTCTGCCGGCACAGGCATTGCTCGAGTATTCCAAAGATGGTAATTGAACACTAGATTGCCTTCTCATCCAAATATTTAATATAATATCGTTATGTTTTGGATAGGTTTAGCAAAAGTAGCCTTTTTGGCCTATTATCGCATTGAAGACCTCCTCAAACCAGATATCTTTTCTATAAATGAAAGAACAGATGAATTGAGTGACACAATGGTCAACAGATTGCAAAACATGACAACAAGCAGTTCCCTAACAATTAACTCCCGAGTAATTGGAGCCTCACTCAGTATTGGCAAAAGAAGTGATCACAAAATCATCCAATTATCGCATCCGATCACAATTGTATTGAGACATCTGCAGGAGGAGAACATATCAAGTCCTAAATGTGTTTATTGGAATGTTGAGCGCCGGGATTGGCTGACAGACGGCTGTTGGATGGAATCGACAAACTTAACGCACACTATCTGTATGTGCAATCATTTGACACATTTTGCACTTCTGACAGACATCAGACCCATCGATGTGTTAATGTCTGAGACTAATTGGCAAAAGTTGGTGGTCATAATGGGCTGTGCGATCGCTATGTTAAGCCTTGTATTCATAACTACAATAGTATGTGTTGTGAGCGCTGGTAATACCGAAGCGGTTTCAATCCATCGTAATCTTTGTGTTACTCTACTATTGGCTGAAATGACTTATTTGATCGGAATCTATAGAACTGATATTCCGTTGATGTGTGGATTAACCGCCGGTTTTCTGCACTTTTTCTTATTATCATCACTTTTGTGGACATTTTTAGAGTCATTTGATTTGTACTTAAACTTAATAGACATTTACGAAAGCGTCAAATCGAGCAAACGATTGCTCTGGTATTATGTTATGGCATACGGAGGACCCGCTATTGTTATATTAATCTCATTATTCATTGATTCGTCGAGTTATGGCACACGAACTCATTGTTGGTTACGATCAGACAATTATTTTTGTCTCAGTTTTGTCGGTCCTGCGATCGGTGTTATCTTCGGTGGACTCGTGTTTGTAATAATCTCCTGTTTTATTCTGTATAACAATTCGAGTACCAGTACTACAATTAAATGCATCGATGAAACTAAGTTAGACTTAACCCGAAACGGCATCAAATGGATCGCTTGTCTGTTATTCCTCCAGTGCCTGACCTGGACTTTTGGTCTGATTCATGTTGACTTTCAGACGTCGCCCTCAATTGCAGTTTGTTTTGCGATATTAAACATTGTTTTAGGATTTTTTGTTATATTATTTTGTGTTTTAAAAACTGATAACATTCAACACCACCGACTCATTAGAGGCCTGCCATTCATGGGCTTCTGTTTTCAAGAAATAAACTCATCCAATACTAAATCTAATGTCTCAGTGAATGATTCGTATCCAAACCGACCTGTTGTGACACAAGTGAGTGCAACACAAGTAGCCGGTATTGTACAGCACTCACAACAACTATCACCACAAGCAGAACCACAGGTGAATATTGCTGTACCTCCAATGTCAATGTCATGTGCCACTGCATCCCTACAGCCCTGCATCCCTTCTGTACGTTTATGCTCTATTAATAGCACAGGTATTGCATCCCAATCGCACGTCTTTATATGTTAGTTCATCGCTTAAACCAATCTTATGTCAGAGCCTTTACTGCTTATAAGAAACAAATTTTATATCTTTTAATCTTATTTTTAAATAAAATTCTAATTATATCTCTGTTTCCTCTGTTTATCTGATCAGTTCCGCCCTCAGCTCTCGAACTCGCAACAAGAGAACGACAACTGTTCCACACAACTCGATCGCCCATCTATTTCAGTGCAACGCGAGCCCAATAATATCTTATCGATATATAACCGTAAGAGCGGCACAACCACCGGACCCATTCTCGTCAATCCAATCAATTCAGTTCCTATAGTGAACGTTGCCATTAGTGATATAACAGCGGCTTCAATGGCCAGTCAGAACTTAGCTGATTATGAGTCCAAATTACAACAGATTAGACACAACAGTCTAAGCAGACAACCAAAGACCAGACGAAAGATTCGGATTCATGCAAACAACCCGTTGGATGAGAACTACAGATACAGAATGAACCCAAATATTCAAAACCAAATGCACACAAATTTGTACAATCAATACATTGAACACATTTATGAATCAATAGATAGCGATTCGTTGGGTTCCGGTGTTTATGACCGACAGAATCGCTTCTCTCGTCGATCACCTATTGTTATGTCACAAATCAATGATTTCTATTCTGGGGCTAACATAACAATAAACCCGACCACTGCTGCAGAAGATGACTGGAGTCAAAATTCGTCCTCAAGTTATGATCCACTATATGATGACCGGCCCCTTCTTATTGGCTCACAATCTATTAGAAATAGTCCTAATATGAGTAAACCATTGACGGGTTCGGGAAGATATCCACAAATGCAACACAACTCCAATCTCGATATGTTTGACAATTCGAGAGACGAAACGAGAAGTTTTCGAAAAAACGGTCGAAACAGAAACAATGAAAGTTTGTCTTCAAATGCTAACACAACCACCACTTGGAATATCTATCCGGCCTCTAACTCAACAAACTCTGATTTACCCGACTTAGTTCAGGATCCAATCGACGCATCCAATAATATTACAACAGTTTTTGTCGACGGAACCAAACCATCAAATGATATACAAAACTTGAGTGCAGTTAATGATAGGAATAGTGAATCCGTTAACACTAAAACTAATGTTATGAGTGTTGGACAACAACACCTTAAACTTAACACTTATTGCTAACCATTCAATCAATCGATGGCTAATTGTATTAATAGATAATCAGTCTTTAAATATCGTTCTTCACAAAAATCTATATTCCCATCACTAAAACCATAGGAATGACACAAATGTAAAGTTAATCTGATCTTCAGTTAATCAAATTGGATGTAATCAATACTAGTCTTATATTATGACTGACCACTAGTCCCGTATAGTTAATGATCAAAATAATAAATGCCAATCAAATAATGCATTATTACTAAAGTTTGATCGATTTGTGCCAAAATCAATCATTCAATTCAATTATTGTTAACATCAAAACAGAATAAGATATTGAAGATATTATTTGTCGCAAAATTCAATTAAATGTTTTTTATCTAAAATAACTGCCAAAACCTGAGCCGAACAGCGATCGATCCGCTATTTTTCTATTAACTAATTTAATTCAATCATATTTTATTGAATACATTCAATGATATGCAGAACATCAGTGCTATTAATGTTTTAATAAGTTTCGACTAATTATTATTTCATTTGTAAATTAATTGTATTAAACAAAATTGTAAATTATTATTAAATTACCAATAAATACATAAATTCTTTAAATTCTTGCTTTTTATTATTCCTTTCCATGAATTCAATTCTTATTCATGAATCAAGAGTTTTAGATAATATATTTTAAACACATTTCCATAAATGCATTAATTATAAAATATAATTTCGTTAATTTCATTCCCGGCTTATTTCAAATTAATTTCTCATCAAATTTATAATTTGTCTCATTTTCTCCTCGGAATCATTTTAATTAATAATTATGTCTTTAATTGTTTCTAAATTTAAGCCAAACTTTTTTAGAAAGTTTTCTAAATTAAAAGTAAGATATTTTAGTGAATATTCTGGAAATACATTAATCGATCCATCGTTTGGTCTAAACTCAGAACAAAAACAACTGCAAGCGATGGCCTATCAGTTCGCTATCAATGAGTTTCGGCCAAATATGAGACAATGGGATGAGAATGAGTTTCTGCCGGTCGACAAATTACGTCTGAGCGCACAACTTGGCTTCGGAGGTCTATACACACCATCTGAAGTGGGAGGAACCGGTCTCTCCAGACTGGAGACATCGATCGTGATCGAGGCTCTGGCACAGGGATGTGTATCCACAACGGCATTGCTCTCCATTCACAATATGGTCTGTGCAATGATAGCCCGGTTCGGCGATCGAACACAAATTGAGACTTTTGTGCCTCAATTGGTTTCAATGCAAAAAATAGGTGCTTATTGTCTGACAGAACCGAACGCGGGCTCAGACGCAGCCAGTCTTGAGACCAGAGCTGAAAAGCATAAAGACTTTTACATTTGTGAGACTTATAGACACTCTTTCATTCAAAATTCATTATTTGAGATATTTATGTGTTGTAGTGAACGGAACCAAAAGTTTTATTAGTGGTGGCGGAGAGAGCGATGTATTTGTGGTGATGTGCAGAACAGGTGCCTCTGGGCCTAAAGGTATTTCATCTATTATTGTCGAAAAAGGAACTGAAGGGTTAAGTTTTGGGAGTAAAGAGAAGAAGTTGGGTTGGAATAGTCAGCCCACCCGTCAGGTCATACTCGAAGATTGTAAAGTTCCGGCTAATAATCTGTTGGGAAAAGAAGGCATCGGTTTTAATATAGCGATGGATGCGATCAACGGAGGCCGAGTCAACATAGCTTCGTGCTCACTGGGAGGCGCCCAATGGGCTCTCGAAGACACCATCAAACATACCTGTGATCGCAAACAATTTGGTCGACCCATCGCTGACTTCCAGAATACGCGCTTCGAATTGGCGTCGATGTCCGCCGAACTCCTATCGTCTCGACTGGCGGTACGAATGGCCGCCCAATCAATAGATCAAATGTACGACCAGTCAAACGATGGGTCGAATCATTCAATTCCTGTGAGCTCTTTGTGTGCGATGTCTAAACTGTTGGCCACAGAAAAGTGTCACCAAATCATCGATAGATGTCTACAACTTTTCGGAGGTTTACTTCACTTTCAATAAAATTATTATTAAACGATTTAAAAATGATTTTATCCAAAGGTTATGGATATTTGAAAGATTATCCAATCGAACAGCTCTTGAGAGACACAAGAGTTCACCGAATACTGGAGGGAACCAATGAAATCATGAAAGTTATTATCGCTAAAGATTTAATTGATAAACATATTAGATAACAGATTAGTAAATCATAGATTAGAGACAACTTT
>JAQFYS010000124.1:0-11213 GCA_034694945.1 Carabodes femoralis | reverse complement strand
TTGGTCGAGTTTAAGCCCTAAATGCCATTTAAAGCAAATTTATTGACGCATGCGTTCACTCAATCATATGTTTTGATTATTATTTAAATGTTTTTATTTGTATTTTAAATGAATTAAAATTATTATTAATTATTAAGAAAATTATGGATCAAAACAATGAATGCGAAGACGTTGTGTCGGCACTGAAGAAGACCACAAAAGGACGACTTAGTTATGACCGAAACTGGAAGGAAGACCGAAGAACTCAAGTGATTATTAATTTATTGTTTTATTTAATTGTAATTAAATTAATTGTATTTTTAGGAAATCATAAATGAAGTCAAACTGAAGACCTCTTCCATTACTATAAGTCCTAAAAGTCTGTCCCAAAAGGAAAGCCTTAATTGGAATCAAAGTTTTGTTAAACAGAGACTAAACCAAAGTTCAGACAAATATAAGACAAATGAAGAGATAATTGAGAAAAGTTTAAGGAATAAGAATCAAATGAATTCATTGAATGAATCGATGAATGATTTGGATTTAATTCATTACGAAAAACAAAGACAAGAATCTGTTGCACAAGAATTTAATAAAAAGATGAAGAGTTTGGAGAATGAGTTCAAACGATTTGACGAAGACTTTGATGAAGAACTGAAACTAATTCGACAGAAGTATGCTTTGGATGCCATCAAACGATTGAAGACATTCGAAGACGACTACAAAGCATTAAAAGACAGTATTTTCTCGAAACAAATGAGTTTTGAAGACAATTCAATGACCACTAGTTTTAAGCTAAAAGAAATTGAGCGCAAACACCAACTCTTGATCGAAGAACAATATCAGAAACAAATGGATTCCAGAAGACGACAACTCCTTCTTATTAGAGATGAAATCGATTTATTGGTCAAAAATGTGGTTCATTTAACTCAAAGTTCAGAATCGGATTTGAAAAACGATCAGAACTTTCATATCGTTAAACAGGAATTGAATTCAATAATCGGTTTGTTTCAAAACATCGATATTTTGTTAACTAAACCGGATTTAAGTGATTCAGACATAAGTAATGCTCAAAAATTGAAATCAGAAATCAATAAAATAAAAGAGAAAATAGTCTCAGATATCAATGAATTGAAGGCTAAACCGAAACCGATTCCCATTCCTGACAATAATGTTATACCAAATTTGACCGAAACTCAAAATTCTTTCAAACAAACCATTGATTCTGTTTCTAATTTTGTTGATTCCAAAGCATTCAAAGAATATCTAAATTTACAAAAATTATCCAATGATTTCGAAAATTCATTCAAAAACTTCGAAACTAAGAATGAATTCAAGCAAAAGAAAAATAGTTTGCAGTTATATATTAGAACCACAATAAATACAATTTCGTGCGAATCTGTTGATCACATCAGAGATAAATTGAATCGTTTGACACAACTGTTGAGCCAAAAGTCTGTAGAATATGGAGGAAAACAAATCAATTGCAGTCAAAACGACGGTTCACTAAACTTTTGCATTAGTCTCACCTCAAAGATGTTTATCGTAAGCCTAATCTCTTATTAATTTATATATTTTATTAAAAGTTATTCAATAAATGATTGATTGGCAGAGCGTTTGCACTAAACAAAAAGACATCGCCTTAACTATGGGTCCAATTGTTGTTCTTTTATGGACTCGATTTCCAATATTCGGACAAATATTTTTAGCTCAAATGCAAGAAAAGTGTCCGTATTTGGTCCCATATTATCCTAAACGAGATGACGAAGACAATGAAATCAATTATCTGATCGCTTGTGGATATACTGTTGCCAAAGACGGAGTACAAGAACCAGAAGATTCCTTTTTAAATAGAATGCGAGCAATGGTTAGACTGTATTCAGCTATCATTCAGTCTAACATTGAGGACAATCATCCGCACGGCTTGAAATATGGATGGATTTGGATGTCACGACTTCTTAATTTAGAGCCCAGACCTGCTATAACTGCAGCTGTTTTGGAGGCATTTCTATCGATAATAAGCCATAAATTTTATCGATTCTATAAAAATCAATTCATAAAAATAATTGAATTCATTTCAACCGATTATTTAAAACGCATCGAAAGTGTGACACAAAAAGATACAAAACGTCAATCTCTGGTCAAACTTCAGATGTATATCGAAGACACTCGAAAGAAAGTTAGACGGAATGCCAATTATAAAGAATTGAGTCCTGAAGGACTGGTTCCCGACTATTTTTTCCAGAAGTCGTACAGTCATTCCCGCGGAATGTCATTCAAGAGTTAATTATTTTATATTTTATCAATTTTTTAAATATTTTTTAAAACTATATTTCAATCATTGAATAAATATAAGTTTTTAAGCCTAAAGATTCTACCGGTGCTGAAGGAACGGTTCACTCATTTAAATAGATTTGAATGGTATTCAAACTGAGAATATATTTTAAATTATTTATTTAAATTAATAATAACTTCGTTCGAAAACTCTGTTAACAAATGTTTATTTAAATAATTTTTGTTATTTAAAGGATTTATAATTTGATTATTATATAAGGAGAGTGTCGTCAAACTCTTCTTCTTTCGGTTCGTTCTGTTGGGATACCTTTTTTAAGCTTTTAGTTACGCAATCCTGCAGTGCTTCGGCCGCTCCGGAGTCCAGTGCAGATAAACAGGTTTGTAAGACATCATCGCCTGACCTGAGCTTCAAGAAGGCGACCAATGCATGTTCAGAGCCGGCCCTAACCATTGTGTTCTTCTCTTTAGTTCCATTTACCAAAAGTGGAACCAATGTCTTAAAGAGGACGGATGGATGTGAACTGACACATGTTTTGGCTATAAATGTGGTCGAATTGGCGACCGTTTGCTTCACTTCATTACTCGAGTGATTCATTCCCTGAAATTTAATTAAAATCCAATTAAAATGAAAACAAAAAATTTGAGCAAAACTTTGAACAAACCCTCGAAAACGCGGTCATAACTGTTTGCGGCGGAACTTCTGATTTGTTGAGAAAGTCTTTTATCAAATAAGCGGATCCTTTGATTCCGTTTATAACAATTGGAACTCTATCTGAAGATATGAAAGCCATTAATGTTTTGCAAATCCTTTCATTCCATTCCGGTTTAATCAATCGATTGGACGCCTCTTTTAATGATATCCTGAGTGCAACACTTCGGCCGTGACGTAGAGTCCAGTCGACGGTTAGGTCGTCGTCGAGTAAGTGATCCTTTGCGATGGCATTGAGTTCGTCATTTGGAAGCCAAGCGCACAGAACTCCCAAACAGGCGGCAGCTGTTGAACGACATGAATCGTCTGGTAATCCCAAAAGTGAAACAATGGTTGTCGTCAACTGACGGCGCACTGAATCAGACATCTTATCGCCGGCCGGAGTGATGCAGAGTCTCAACGCGTGAAGCATTGTTTCTTTGAGTGGCCAGTCGTCACTATTTGCACTGCTTTTGATTGCATTATGCAATTCAGTGAACACAGGATCGCACCGATTGTGGACAGTAATCAATTGACTCAAAGCATTAGCGGCTCTCAATCGAACGCTTCTGTGGCCATCATTTAAGGCTTTGAGGAATGTCTGCTGTAATTGCGGTATAAATGGACGTAAGAGAGCACCGACTTTACTAAGAAGGAGAGACAGAGTGTCCAGAACTGCGACCTTAACGTTCCACGTGAACCGATCTCCCAAAATACGAATTAGAGGACCGGCGATGTTGACAACTGAAGGCTTCAAAGCATCAGCACTGGTCAGTTCGATCACTTCACTTAAGCCATGAGCCGCCTGTTCCTTCTGTTCGGGACTGCCGTTGAGTATGGCTTCTCTGAAGATGGGAAGTATGGGTGCGATCCCTTTTGCCAAACAAAAACCGGGTAAAAGTAATTGAGTGGTCCCGTTGTGAGCACTGGCTTTCAGGTCAGAAACGGCATATCGGACAGCGTTTCTAACTTCTGACACGTATTCCATTTGTTCTTTACTGTCCATACTCTTAGTGATTGCGTTCAACGCTTCCCAACTCTGAGTTAAGACCTGTTCGTTCGAATCAGTGAACAATAAAATCAAACCACGAATCAGTTGAGAGATGTTCGAAGATATGTTTGCTTTTGATTGACTGCAATACGCGTACAAAAGCAGAACCGATGAGCGCCTGATTGTTGAGGACTCGTTTCTCGCAGACTCTAACAAATGGTCGACTATAGTCCGGGCGCCCAATTCATCACTAACTGAGAGTATAACTGATTGGCAGTATTCAAATTCCTGTCATTCCATTCAAATTATATTTAACCCAAATATTAATCAATGATTAAATCAAATAAATACCTGTTTTTCATTTGGAGTGTCGATTGCATTACTCATCGCTAACAGAAGTGCCGGTAATATCTTTGGCAAATGTTTAGAAAGCGATTCACCGGCAACTGATGACAAGAATGATAGGGCGCGGGTGTTGACTGGAGGCACAGTTAGCTATCAATATTAGGACAATGTTTTAATAAACTAATATTACTATAGTTTAAAATTAGTGGTCGACTCACCTGTGGTACCAAATACGGCAAAACAACTCTACTTTTAATTGCCATCACTTGTCTGAGTCCGTCTAAAGTGAACTCTCCTTTTTCGGGATTTCCCAATTGGTTTAATAGCGCCGGCAATATCTCGTCTAAAGCTCTGACACCTACAGCAGAGTGAAGGCTATCGAAAGTTTTAGCGGCCGCCTGTCGTACTTCTGGCAATGGATCGAACAGTGCTTTCTTTACAGTCGGTACCAATGAATCGACAAATGCCTGAACCATCTCTTTAGAAGTGGAGGCCATGATTTCGCTGAGACCAATACAAACCCCTTGCCTTTGGTCTGAGCGATCAGATTCAAGTCCTTGTTCTAAGATTGGAATTATTTCTGGAAGAATACGTTCTCCTAATTTGCGAACTAAGTCTCCCAGTGTTCGGGCGGCCACCTGTTGTTTATCGGGGCTATTGCTGGCCAAACAGCCCAATAGAAGTGAGAAAAGTGTTGGAAGTATCTCTTTGAGAGTTCTCGGAGTATTAGTAACCACTACTTTCCAGACATGAAGAGCCGCCTGACGGACCTGAAGGGATACGTCTGATCGACCCATATATAGACCCGATAGGACTCGGTTGCGACGATCGCCGCCCAATGCACTCATTATAGCTCTATGGGATTGTTCAGTACCGAAGTTGTCGTCTTCATCGGCTGTTTCAGTGGTCATCTTTCCGGTGACGCCTGAAATTTTGAACAACAAATCGCCCAAAAGCTGAACAGAACTGTATCTAATTCTCCAGTTCTCGTCAAAGAGTCCGCGCTCTAACTCAGGCAACAAGAGTTGTATCGCTGTTTCGGCGTACATATTGACGATTCGTTGTCCGGCTCTCAGTGCTGTCTCTCTCACAAATTCATTCTCGTCTGCCAGTGCTTTGAGCACCGGATTTATAATGCGTCCGATATATTTAGTGAAGTCTTGTGTAAAAACCATTGGAAGGTATATAAAAAGCATTATATATCCGTCCTTAACGTGTGGTGCGATATCTGTTCGTTCAGTTGTTTCGATGATTTCTGGAATAAACTTTTCAAGCCTTTCGAGTCCAAGTCCTCCCATTACTTCACTCAATC
This sequence comes from Carabodes femoralis, assembly GCA_034694945.1. NCBI lineage: Eukaryota > Metazoa > Arthropoda > Arachnida > Sarcoptiformes > Carabodidae > Carabodes > Carabodes femoralis. The sequence continues at coordinate 5,606 of JAQFYS010000124.1, read as the reverse complement.
CCTGGGCAGCACCCGAACGGTCAACAGAACTTGTCTCAGAAGTCAAAGTTGTCATTAGCCATGGCATCAGATCCTCGAATATGTCTTCGCCCATACCCTTAACCATTGCTCCGAGAGCTCGAGCGGTCACTCCTCTAACTTCAGGCACCGGATCGAGAAGGGATTGCTTTAATCCAGGAATAATTGATGGCAAATATGGCGACAAATCCTTTTGATCGGTCAACGCATACATATTTCCAATGATTTGTGCCGCCATTTTGCGAGTTTCGGTGGACCGGCCCTGAAATGCCCGCTCGACTACAGGCATAATAAGGGCCAAAGAGGGCGCGTCTATAAAATGAACAAACTTTGTATTAAGCATTGTGTTCAGACATTTGGAAGTCTTGTTTGCCGGGTCTTGAAGTGCTTCCAATAGGACGGGAACTATTGCTTGGATTTCAGGATTTCTAATAACAGAACCGATTTGTTTGAGTGCCTGAGCGGCGGTGTTCTGTACTTTTGGATGAGAATCAGATATTACAGTCATTAGTTTCGGTACAATTGATGGCAAACACGAAGATAATTGTTTGGGCGCACAATAAGCCATTGCACCCAATAGTTCAATAGAACCGGCTTTTGTTCTCCACGAGTCTTCTTCTAAGGCATTCAGTAGTGATGGTAACACAAGTTTGACGCCGTGAGCACTAAGTTTAGACATTACTTGTTTGGAGGTGTCATCAGTCGCTTGTCTGACACGAGTACTCGAATCACCGAAACAAAGCAGAAGATGTGGCAGAATATGAACGATATAGGGCTCGAAGAGACGGCCCAACATTGAACAGAGCATTTCAAAAGCAAAGAGAGCCCCTTCTCTATGGTTTGGATTTTTCTTGTCCTGTATTGCATCTGTCAGTGCGTCCATAATTCCCAATTGCTTTAGTGATAAAATACCCAATCCTTTAATGATTCCGGCGATACCATAGGCGGCGCCCTTTCGTTCTCCATAACTGTCTGATTCGAGAAGCAATTGAATTAATTTTTGTAGTAAAGACGGCGCCTCCTCTTTGAACGCTGGTATCAAATAAGGCAAACAATTAGCGACTGCCTCCTGAACCATCTGCGATGGGGTCGACAACGCTTCGATTAATTTAGCCACAATTGGCTTAACTTTGGGATTATCTTTATCGATATGTCGGGCCAGAGTTCCCATTAATACAACAACACTTCGTCGGACCGCATCGGTATCTGAAGTGTCGGGCGCATCGTCTAAGAACTTCTCGAACACATCGAGCAATAAATTGATATTATCTTTGCCGTGAAGATTGACCAGAGCTATACTGGCCTCAAGCATATGGCTCTGAACGGTCTCATTCCTATCACCTAACGCTTCGGGAACAAAAAATTTAGTGATTTCTTCAATTATCTCTTTTGGAATCAATGGTGCGATTTGTGTTAAGACGAGTGCAACCCCTAAACGAGGCTCATAGATATCGACCTGACTGTTGGCCAGTTGTCTGCCGAACGAATCAGTCATTGCTGGCAATACTTTAGCCTTTTCTCTATAAATTTCCATTAACTGTATTATCACTTTAGAGGTCTGGTCCGGATATTCTGATAGGAGGGCTTCCATAGCACCGGCCACTGAATGTCTGAGAATAGAATTTCCATTTATAATGTCATCCAACAAATGATTACATAATGAGACACTTGTCCTCAAACGGCAGTCACCAAACAATTGCTGAGCCTTTTCAGAGCAATCTTCCAACGGATCGAATTGGGAGACAAAGAGTCTGTGAGTCAAAACTCGATTAGATTTTTCTTCAGTTATATTCACTAAAACATTATTCGACAAAACTTCTAAAGCACTCAACGACGCCCTCCGAACTGCATCGACACTACTTTTAAGGGCTTCTAATAATATGTTAATCTCATCGAACGAAGCTCTGGAACAACCTTTGCCTCCATTTGCACACAAAGCGATATCCAATAAGACTTTGGATGCGTTTTGTTCGATCTGAATGGGACTCTTCGAAATCACTTTAATCATTGCGTCCAACATATACTTAAGCGGCAAATATTTAGGATCTTTTAGAACCATTGTTTCGTCTTCGATGTCATCTACACTAAAAGTGGTTCGCATTTGTGTGTGTTCTGAAACTATCTGAAGACATTGTAGTATCAATTCTTCTTCAGTATTACTGTTCAAAAGCAAAGACTGGATTAATGGGAAACAATAGGCAAATGCCGGTGCAGTCAAACGGGCTTTGATCGCCAATTGGACGGTCTTTTCGTCGTAATCCCGACCCGTCGGACGACACGTTCTTTTATAGAATTGAGAAATCAATGTATTTATTTGTTGTTTGAGATCACCGGTAGTCCAGCGCTCATCGATAGAAGAGTAGGGTTTTAGTTGTCTGAGTGTGATATAAGCCAACGAATCACCGAATCTCTTGAGAACTGAATTCTTTTGATCAAATAATGATTTTCTTAAATCAATGAACGTTTTCGTCGCTAACTTTGAACAAAGCGGTGAAGAAAACAAATTAATTAAAGCAAACAAAACGTCGTTAATATAAGTGGAAATGGCGTTAGAATTGCTGACAGCTATCGCTTCAATTAATTCAATCGCTGTTCGGAACTCTTCGTAATTAGCTTTCATTTTGGACCGAATGAGTCCTTCTTTTTCGAGCTGTTGTTGTTTAGCTTCCAATTGTTTTTTGGAGAGTTGAGGCTCTTTCTGATCTCCCTGTGCTTTCTTCTTGGCCTCCAATTCCTTTCTCAGCTCTATTTCTTCCATTTGGTCTTTATATGAATATAATTTTGATTCTCTTTTGATATTTTTATTGTTTTGATTATCATTTTTAAGTGATTCGATAATTGATTTGTCATAGAGTTGGTCCTCAGGAGTCAAATATATTTCATAATCCATTTGTGTTATTATTTTGAAGTCAGGTTTTGATAGAGTATTGACCGCTTTGTCCAGAAATATCGGAATAAAGTGATGCGGCGCCAGACATACCAATGCTTTGATAGCATTACATTTCACAGAACTGTCATCTATTTCTCTCAGAATAATCTTTACGATTCTCTCTTTATTTTCATCAATAAATTTATCCAAAAGTTTTACATCAATTTGTTTGCGCAACAAATTGAACCAAAGGATAGGATCAGACGTGAAAATAGAGTTTATATGCGATGAATATAAGGCCGCAAATAGCAGTGCTTTTGTATTCTGTTGGTCTGTATTATATGTTAGCAAAGAATTGTGACATTCAATCAAAGCTGAAATCGATGGTTGTTTCACAACATCTAAATTCTGTTGATTTTCGTCATTTGCCAACAAATTATTATCGTTTTGATTAATGTTAAGATCTTTGAAAATATAATAAAACTCTTGAACCAAATCGATGACAAACTTATCGTTAATTGAATTTGTGGCCAATTTTTTAGTTGTAATAAAAGCCTGTTTTCTGACTGAATAAGAGATCGGATGAGTCATAAGCAGAAGAAGCGCTTTATTTAATGGTTTCATTTTTGAGACCAGTTTTGTCTCATAATTGAAAACTAAATATTCGATGAAATTAATTAAAGTTATTAACGATTCTTCAGTCGCAGAATAAATGAATTTATCGGAAAGAAAAGTCAATTTTTCGGTTTCAAACATTTGATTGAATAGAGTTTTCATTTTTGTTTCGTATTGTTTGTTGAAAGTAAAAAGTTTTAATATAAGACAAATAGCGTAAAGTCCTTCCGTCAGGTTTGGCATTTGGGAAACCGTTGCAGTGAATGACTTTTGAGCAGAATTTGATAGAATGGTTAAAATATCATTTCCTTGTTCTGACATATTTTGTTTGAATGCAGAGTTTAGACAAGAAATATAAGCACTTTTGACATAAGCTGTCGATGTTTTCGCTGTTTGTAATGCTTTGAACCAGTCTATGAATCCACTGGGGATTTGTGTCACCAAACGGCTGGACCAGAGCTGAACCTGTGCTGTAATGTGAAGGATAGTGGGCTCATGAACTTCTTGTTTGAGTACAGACACAAACGATTCTAAGGCTAATTCACTCAAATGCTGTGCTTCGCCACTAACTGAGTGATCACTTAAAGCACCGATTCCTGAGATAACACCAAACCTTTGGACAGCAATCGTCAGTTTCCCTTCACTACCATTAAGAACACTGAAATAATGTTTAAGAAGGCCTTCGATGGCCGTGGAGTTAGAGCACTGTTTAGCCAAATGTTTTGAAGCAGAGATAGCTTCCAAACGAAGTGTCTCATCCTTTGAATGCAACTGTGAAGCCAACAGTTTTCCGACCTCTAAAGCATAAGGACTCAAATCCAATGAAAGTCCTTTTAAGACAACAGCAATCAAATTGAGAACAGCTTCTGAATTACGTAAAACTGCTCTTTGAATTGCCGGCAAATATGATTGACTGAAGTCTTCGTGAGTTATTTGTTTTAATTGATGTTTAAACCCATTTGTGATAATCTCATCCGAAAACTTTGTTTTGCAACCAATAATGTGTTTGAGAAATAAATCTTTAAATATAGGCTTATATTTAGCGATCAAATCAAATGATTTCAATTCAGACAAGTATTTAATAACAAAATCCCAGAGAATAGTCAAATGAAGAGCAATAGTGGGATCATTATTGACACTATTAGTCGATAGTATGGCCAAAGTGTCGATATATTCTTCAATAGATAAAGATTTCCAAAATGATTTCAGTTTATTGTAGGCCCTATTGGTAACAGTGGGAGAGTTGGCAGAGGATATAACCGTACAAATGATTGCCTGACTCTCAACCAGTTTTGAACGAATATCTGAATCATTGGTTTGATTCCAATCCAAACAAAGTGTTAATTTAAATGCATTTAAACTCAGTTTTGCGATCGATTTCGTTGAATTCAATTGTTTGAACTGAACTGAAAAGTTATGCAAATGAAGAATCAAATGTTTGGATCCAATCAATGGATACTTATTTAACAAATGTTTAACAAACTGTTTGACTAATGAAACAGATTTCGAGTCATTATATCTCAAAAACGTTATTATTATTACTTTAAATAATCCACGAATTGTTGTCTCTGTTCTCAATGGAAATCAAAATTCAATTAAAACTAAACTAAAGATAACTAAAGATAGTATTGTATGAAATCATTGTCCAAACCTTCGATGTCTTTGTCGTTAACCAATTGATTCAAAACATCGAAAATAGATTTTCTGTCATTCAGTGATGAACTCTGGATATAAACCGACAGATTCTTAAGAATATCAGTTCTGGTGGCCGTCGATTGGATCAACATTTTCATTGATATCACTGATACTAATCCATAAAAACAATGGCAACGATTGTAAACACAAAATATTAATATTAATTATAAATGAAATTCAATTTTGAAAACAAATCCAAAAACAAATCAATTATTGTTTAAATGAATCGAATGTTAAATCGATTCCAACTCTTCAGTCATTTCCAAATTGAAATCAATGTGTTGTATGTGTTGTATGTGTTGTCAAATATAGAGCGCATGCGTTCACAACACAAACACGTGTTTTGAAGGCTTTAAATCCATTTTTTCTCATAAAACTATGATAAACACTATTTAAAATATTTAATTAA
>JAQFYS010000123.1:0-11216 GCA_034694945.1 Carabodes femoralis | reverse complement strand
TATTCTCTGTATTGAAAATTCAATGATTGAATTGAAAGAATTAATTGTATTTATTAGTCTGAAAGACGTCGAGACACTGTATTTGAGTGTAAATGAAGTTTTCTTTTCGCTAATGATATAAAGCAATAAGATTTGTGAAATGGGCTCACATTTAGTCTGTATTTTAGCTGACAAATGATGAAATGTGACACTTCTGGGATTGGGATCGCTTTTGGGATTCTCTTTCTCTCTCTATTTCATCGCTGTTTCGCTCTCTTAGTTGTTTTGCAGTCCAACTCAAATATTAGTCTGAAAACACAAACTCTATATAAATATATTTTCGAATTAGTCTTCCAAATACGAACCGACTTAGAGTTTGACTCCCTTTGACTCTCTTTCTCCTAATATATTGTATATATCGGATAACACCTCAGATCTTAGCCAATACCCAACCATTTGATGCAATTTTGTCTCTAATGCAACAGATTTGAGATTTGTTTTCATTCACATCTACAGCCATACAGTCTGTAGTCTCTATTCTCTATATATATTCCTCTATTGACTTATATTAGTTCTCAATTTAATCATTCAACGCATCTCTAAGACTCAGATGAAAGATTAGTCTCATTTCTAACTGAGTCTGACTTTGAATGGCATCAAAATATTAGACAACAAAAAACTGGTAAAAACCATACATAGATTTGTATAGCGGGCCTGCAATTGATGCACAAATAAATGTCTGCTCTGTTTCCTCCAAAATGATAAATCAATAAATTCTTTATTGGATTTGCTCTTATTTGAATGAAATTAGCGTTTAATGCAATTCTATGGCTCTCTATTTGCCATATATTGGCTATTGTTCTGAATTTGTTATTATTGTATAATATGTTGTGTGAAGTAGAAAAATATCAGTGTATATATTGAATCTCTCAAATGCTCCAAATGTTGGAAATGCTGACTCTGACTCTTCACCAGCGGTTGTGTCAGTTGTGTCAGTAGCACATGAATCCAATGAAACCAACTGTCTCTCCACTACAAGTTCGAGAACCTGAGCTATCGATCGATATTCTCTTTTTCGGTTCCCTTTTTATTGGTTCACTTCTGCAGACCTACGGCTGATTAAACTAATTCAAAGCCAAAACTCCTTATATTCGCCTCAATTTTTAACATATTATATACTCAATCAATGCTATCAAACAATGTCTCACATAATATAGCGCTTATTTGTTAGATATTACATCTCTTAGTTTTCTATTCATCTTCTCTTAGACACGATTCTCCTGTTCTATACTTTTTAACAATTTTTGAGTCACAAATCAAATAAACGAATCGATGAGACATTTCATTACACAATATATAGAAATAAAATATTTTTTTGAGTGTATATTATATTATGTTTTGTGTGCTTTGAATGAGAAGCTCAACAAATGTCGGCCTTTTATATAAATATAATATTTTCAAACATTTTGTGTGTCTTTTGGGTGTAGTAGAGATTGACTCTAATTTTCATTCTCTCTTTCCCTCTCTTTCTCTCCTGTTCTCCCTTTCCTTCCTGTTCGTCCAATACTGTTATGGCAACAAGTGTTGGAAGAGTCGAACCGAACACAACCGACTCATCAAATACATAACCGAAAAATATTTTAGTTCTGGTTCACAATACTTTGCAAGGCTTTCACTCTATTTCAAGGAATAGTTTTCAACAGAGAATTAGTTAGAAACGACTGTATTCTGTATTGTGAGCCCCGGGTGTACTGCTCTGTAGTCTATGTTTCCGTGGAGACCAAAACTCAATGCATTGCAAACCATTTTTAGATTCTTCACTACTCTTCCACTTTATGTATACTTTTCGGGTTAGAATTGGAGAGAAGCGAAATGTTTCAGTCCTTTTAGATTTAGTGTTATGGTTGAGTGCTTATCACATGCAATATGCCTGCATTGCCCTACAATACTATACAATACTGCCAATGCTTGTAATGCCAGTTATGCCACTGATTTCTCCACTAAAAGCACTGATAATATTACTTTCTGTTTAGTAATTGTCTCGTTTGTACACATTCTCTCCCTCTCTCTCTCTCTCTCTCTCTCTCTCTCTCTCTCTCTCTCTCTCTCCCCCGACTCTCTCTTCTCCTAATTTCCAAATTACTGACAGTAAATGAATTCTGATCTCAAATCTAAATCTCTTTTAGTTTGTCTCTTCTCTGCTCTCATTTTAAAACTATTGATTAATTGGCGAAAATTATTTGACTAAAGACTAAAATTAGTGAAGAATTGTTTTGTAACTTTCAATTAGTCAGTACTTTGTTATTACATTTTGCTTCTCTAGTATTCTCTGACCTTCCTATTCATCAAATTGAGTCCAACATTAAATTTATTAGACATTTATTGTCTAATCTCGTGATGTTTTTGCAGGTGAATCGCACAGACATTAGACCGACTCATGTGATGTCTTCCCATTTATTTTGTTGTCATAATTACATGAAAAAAATCAATTCTGAATCAGAACTTAATGATAGACCAAAAATATTTTTGATTTGATATCAATTACTGAAAGAGACAAAAATGGAAACAAAATTTTGGTCTTCAGTCGAGTATTGATTTTATATTATACGGGATATAAGATATGTTTTTCGCTAAAAATTTGAATTTAATGTTTAGGTCAAAGAATCAGTTCTGTTAAGTCTATCATAAGTCAAAATGATTGATGAATGGCTTGTCGTTCGGTTTGTCAGATAATATCAGTTAATGCCTATCCATTTGCACCAAACAGTTTGGTTAAACTATTATATAACAACACCTTCTCTTATATAATGTTTAAAAAATGGAAACATTTTTATTCACTTATATTTCTTAACTGTATTTCGTGTAAAAATGCGTTAAATTTTTTTTAAAAACCCAATCATTAAACTCAAACCGCATTTTTAGTAAAACAAAATTAAATTCTGTAATTCATTATCTTTCGATGCATTCTATCTCTTTTGAACCCCATTTAAGTCACGCTATAATTCAAAAAAGAAGTTTCAATTTATTTCAATTAACAACACTTATTGCAAAACACATGTAAATTGAGTTTTTATGTATAGAAAATTAATTTGACTTTTCTTTTGACTAATTGTTTTGAGAATAGTTTTGAATTTTTTTTTGTGTGTTTAATAGAAAAAGTGAGAATTGGATGAAAGCTCTATAAAAAAATTTTGTGTGAATTGTCTAAAAATAGTTCAAAAAAACTTTTGGTTTCATTTCCCCCCTAAAGATAAAAGCGTTTTCGAGTTTATTTTTATTATCTTTTTTGCCACTTCTTATACTCCTTATACTTGTTATATCAATTGTTGGCTCAATTTTTCGTTCCCAATGTTTTTTCAGTTATTGAGTTACTCGTATTCAAGTCTTTTATTAAGAATAAATGAAAATAGTTTTTCGAAGTGTGAAAACACAAAAATTTCGAGTTTAAGTTCACTCACTATAAATCGTTAGTAATTTTTCTAATATTATACACAAACATCAGATATACTGTATTTGTATGTGAGATCCGAGTAAACCATAATATGAGTGTTGAGTAAAAAATAAAAGTTTTCATTTCATTTATCTTTATTTGTATTATACTCTTCTCTTCCTTTTATTGACTCTTCATTTAAACCGATTTTTATCCGACACTTGCAGGCAGTGGTCGAGTCGAGTCTCAGTGCTTTTGAGTTCTCTGACATCCCTATCGAGGAAGGAAGTGCTGTAAACCCCGACATGTATTTTGTGGATCTTAATAATAAAAATTATTTATATGTAATGACTACAAGACGGGTGACATTAGTGAAAGTACAGGAGTGCCAGATCTATCGCACGTGCACCGAATGTCTGGGCGCTCGCGATCCATACTGTGGATGGTGTTCGCTGGAGAACAAATGCTCATTAAGAAGTGATTGCGCTGAGGCAGCACAGGATCCACTCTATTGGCTCTCATACAAAAGTGGAAAGTGCACGACAATCACTCACGTCCATCCGCCACAAATACAGAGAACCACTGCCCGAACTGTAAGTACTTTTAATTGTAGACAACAAACCATTAGAAAGAGTAGTATAAAGAAAATTATTGAGACTCTAATCAGAATAAGTTTGCAATTTTTTGCTCCAATTTTGTCTATTCTTTAATTTTATTTATCTTTAATTTGTATTAATAGCTTAATCTAGTGATCGATAATCTGCCACAACTCGACGGACAGTTTCTCTGTGCGTTCACAGCGGCTGCTAAAACACAAATAACAAATGCCAGCCGTTCTGCGAATGGTGTTAGTTGTCCGACGCCGCCAACAGACTCATTACCTCCAATATCTCCCGGACAGCGTATGTATTAGTAGACCATTATTTCTCTTTTGAGACCAATAAACACTTCACTATTTCTAACAGTGTTAAGTCCACTGATCTTTGTCTCTGCTCTTAGGATTAGTTCTCTCTTTTTTTTATTAATACTAAAGTACTTTTCAGTCAATAATTTTTTAGACATTTTCCCCGAAAATGCATTTCACAACATATTATGTCTACTATTTTATTGTCTATTAAACGGATGTAAATTTCAATTATATTTGGCATTCATTTTCACTTATACTCACATTTAATATATATTTAATATTTATTATTATACACCAAACGATTCATTTTGTCTTTTGTTTTTTTCGGTGAATTACTTTTTTCTTTCAATCGTTTCAAAGAATTTTTATTCAATTCTCTTTCTTAATGAAAGGAAGCCTTTTATAAGCCGATAGTATTTAATATTATATACACACGAATGCCATCGTCTTTACTAAAGAACAGGTGCTTTCACTTAATTGCAAATTATTTTAATTTTAAAAATATGTGTTAAATAAAAGACAACAACAGATAGACTACAGTAAAGAGAATAATGTTTATTCTTTTCGTGCAATTTAGCCAAAAAAAATATTGTTATAAAAATTCAGTTCGAAGTAATGCTGTAATGCTTTTGGCTATTCATTGATCGAAGAAGACATACAAAAACATTTGGGCATAAATTTCGTTATAAGACCTTAAATATAAAGAATTTCATTTTTATTTCTTTTTTTCTTCTCTCTATCCCTTCAATATCACGAATCACTTCACATAAATATGACTCAAAATTAAGTTCTATATAATAAAGAAGTTTATATTTTGTTAACAATTCTTGACTATATATTTAGTGCATTATGTGTTAGTCCTGTAGAATATTTGCATATTTGTTGTGTTGAAAATTGCATTCAATGCATGCCTTTGCTCTCCTCTCCCCTTCCCCTTCTCGTCTCTGCCCTTCCACTCATTCCCTTTTCATTAGTATTCATGTTTAAGCGACAAAAATTAAATTATAGGCATTCTATGGGCCCAGTAGTAGGTTGTGGCTAAACCATTACCGATAACTGACCAGATATGTGACATTAAGTACGTGACGAACGATCTCTACTCTAACGTTGTCTTTAATTATTAGCAATAATTTATATAATTTTTTGCTCTCATATATCAAATAAATACTCATTAATATCATTATTGTTATACTATTCCTACCGCCCGATCCATAACTATTAACATCATTGATAATGTCCTACCTCTCTATACTATGCTATAGTATACTGTGTGTTAGCTCTCAGCCCTTCCCATCAATTTTTAATGTCTGATATTTAATGAAAATCCAGTTATAATTCATTTTTGATGTTTTTCTATTCATTATATTTACAGATCATTTCACTGCCAAACTATCTGTGCGTATGAAAGTTGGACCCGATTTTGTTGCCACAAATTTCACATTCTATGACTGCAGTTCATACCAGAGCTGTACGGCCTGTGTGTCCAGTCCTTTCCCCTGCGACTGGTGTGTAGGCGGACACCGATGTACTCACGACACCGGCGAGAACTGTCGCAATGATATCTTAGTCACTGGCATCTCATCGGTGGGGCCCAGCATAAGATCGGGTCCTGGTTTTTGCCCTCGTATTAACGCCACCGCTGGCGGAACAACTGAAGGTATGTTTAAGTGAAAGTCAGATCAATATCTCTATCGGACGAACACAACAAAAAAGCCTTTATTGAAGGTTTGGGTTATTTATGAGATACTATTCATTCTATTCATCCCAATAGTATTGGTTCCGAGCGGTATAACTAAACGAATTCAAGTGAAGGTCGATAACATTCCTCAGTTTATTGTGTCCACACGTTTCGTCTGTCAGTTCAATATTGAGGGACGAGTCAGACAAGTGAACGCCCAACTCTTGGGCGACACCATCTATTGCGAAGGTCTCGAGTTCTCCTACATCGGCAATCAGCCCAATATTAGCTCACTCTTTGCCGTCATTTGGGACGGAAGTAAACCATTAGACAATCCCGAGAATATTCACGGTATAAGATCTTTGACTTGCATTACACTCTTCCCTACAAATACTGTTCCAATTTTTTCTTTCTAAACATTGATTTTTGTATTTAATTTGTTTTCGTATTTATTTTAGTACTTATATACCGATGTCAGGGAATGGCCCCTAATTGTGGCTTTTGTTTGGAATTACCCGACAAGTATTCGTGCGGATGGTGTCAAGAGTCTGACTCATGTCAAGTGCAAGACCAGTGTCGTCACAACAATCAAATGTGGCTCAACAGACAGATGACATGTCCAGACCCTAAAATATTAGACTTCTACCCGAAGTCAGGCCCGTGGGAGGGCGGAACTAATGTCACCATTGAAGGCATCAATTTGGGCCGAACTTTTGAAGACATATCTACTGGCGTTAGTATTTTACATGAGGTTAACGGACACACAGTCGGACAAATCAATTGCAGTCCTCATCGCGAAGATTACGTGAAGACATCCAAAATCAAATGTGTGGTTCAAAGTCCGCGAAACCTGACATCTGGCAATCAGGCGACGCTCGGATCCATTTCGGGTCCAATTCAAGTCAGAGTTCTGAACGACTATACGGCCAAATCGAAAGAGTCGTATAGTTTTGTGAATCCGAAAATCCTAACCATCTCTCCGAGCAAAGGCCCCACTTCTGGTGGAACCCATCTCTCTATCGAAGGTCTTCATATGGACGCCGGCTCTAAAGCAGAAGCATTTTTAGGAAGCCTTCCCTGTAATGTAACGCGAAGGACAGTTAATTTCGCGGAATGTATTACAAGTGCTCGACATATGCCCGGAGAAGAGAAAGTGAGGGTTAAGTTCGATAATGGACTTCGATTTTTCGATTATTATAACTATCTGTATGTCGAGGACCCGAGAATTAATTCTGTAGAATCGGGTTCGGGTGGCAATAGAGGTGAAGCCCGCGGTATTCCGGCCGGCGGTATAACTATTTCAGTAAAGGGCGAACACTTGAATATTATTCAAAAGCCAATGATGTACGTGGAAGTGGAGGGCGAAAAGTTTGCCAGCAATTGCACCAGTATTTCGGCCGTTGAAATGAAATGCGAAAGTCCTAACGTTCCGATAGAAAAACTGGATTACGAGGACAAAGACTTTGTTGAACTCGATTTCGGATTTATTATGGATAACGTAAAGTCAGTTATGGCTCTGAGCTCACGACACATCAACCCGTTCTCCAAATTTCGAATGTATGGAAATCCAACCTATCATCCATTCAATGAAGAAAATGGTGTCAAATACTATCGAAGTGAATATTTAACAATTAATGGCAAATATCTTGACGGCGCTTCTCAAGAGTCAGATGTAACCGTTTGGATCGGCACCAGTACTTGTAATGTGACTTCACTATCACGTCTTCAGCTGACATGTCGTCCGCCAACAACTCAACCCCTGTCTGGCAGAGGGAACAGTGAAATACCTGAAGTGATTGTAGGCATCGGCGGAAAATTGAATTTCACGATCGGAAAACTGAGTTATGAGCAAAACCCGCCGAACGAACAGCCCCTTCAGCAGCACATTCTGATCGTTGTAATCGTTGGCATTTGTATTCTGTTTCTAATTGTCGTATTTATTCTAATCTTATACCGACGCAAATCGACAGAAAGCAGTAGAGTTTTGAAGACAATGCAGGAACAGATGGATGTACTCGAGCTGAGAGTGGCCTCTGAGTGCAAAGAAGCGTTCGCTGAGTTGCAAACAGAGATGACTGATCTGACAAGTGATATGACTATTGGAGGAATTCCATTCCTGGACTATCGAATGTATACAATGAAAGTATTGTTTCCAAGTTCTGAAGACCATCCGGTGCTGCGCGACATGTCTGTCGACCCTTCAAAAAGACTGTTCATTGAGAAAGGACTCCGATTTTTCGGGCAATTAGTAATGAATAAAACATTTCTTCTATTATTCATTCGAACACTTGAGTCAAACCGATATTTTTCGATGAGAGACAGAGTCAATGTGGCCTCTCTTATAATGGTTACACTCCAGGGAAAGATGGAATATTGTACAGACATTCTGAAGACTCTTTTGGCCGATTTGATCGAGAAGTGCATAGAAGGCAAAAGTCATCCCAAATTGTTGTTACGTCGGACAGAATCTGTGGCCGAAAAAATGTTGAGCTCATGGTTTACGTTCTTATTATATAAATTCCTTAAGGAGTGCGCCGGCGATCCTCTATTCTTACTATACCGGGCAATCAAACATCAAGTAGACAAAGGACCGGTCGATGCCATGACTTCCGAAGCCCGTTATTCTCTCTCTGAAGAAAAACTTATTCGACAACAGATTGAATATAAAACAATAACTGTTTTCGTATCGATGTCTCCGCAAACGGCATACGTCTCTGGTTTGGATCAATTGCTTCAAACCGATGGTATGGAAACTGCAGTCAAAGTCCTCGATTGTGATACCATAAGTCAAATCAAAGACAAGTCTTTGGACGCCATTTATCGCAGTATATCTTATTCCCAAAGACCAATGAAAGAGGATTTAGATCTCGAATGGCGAACCGGACAGACGGGTCGACTCACACTATCAGATGAAGACCAGACCTGTAAACAAGAGGGCGAGTGGAAGCGTATCAACACTTTAGCCCATTATAAGTGTGCGGACGGCGCGTCCCTAACATTAGTGCCTAAACAGAGCTCAATGTATAACATTTCGCTTCTGTCTGAAAAAATGGACAATAAGTCCCATAAATACGAAACTTTAAACTTCGGCTACAATAAGGCTTCGTCACCACCGATGAGTCGGGCCACCTCTCCTCTAAACCACGATTTAGAGAACGGATATAAATATTGGCATTTAGTCAGACATCACGACAACGATAACCACACGAAAGACGGCGAAAGAGGAAACAAAATGGTATCAGAAATATATTTAACACGACTTTTGGCCACAAAAGGTACTCTTCAAAAGTTTGTCGACGACCTCTTCGAGACTATCTTCAGTACAGCCCATCGGGGCTCAGCCCTGCCTCTAGCAATCAAATATATGTTTGATTTCTTGGATGATCAGGCGCTCCAACACGGAATCACCGATTCTGAAGTAGTGCACACCTGGAAGTCGAACAGTTTGCCGCTTAGGTTTTGGGTTAATCTTATTAAAAACCCAAATTTTGTGTTCGACATAAACAAATCAAATATTGTCGACTCGTGTCTATCAGTGGTGGCCCAGACTTTTATGGACGCCTGTTCCACATCTGACCATCGGTTGGGCAAAGACTCTCCCAGTAGTAAACTATTGTACGCCAAAGACATTCCCATTTATAAGGATTGGGTCGAGAGATACTATCAAGACATTAAACTCATGCCTGCAATAAGTGATCAGGATATGAATGCCATGTTGGCCGAGGAATCCCGGGTAAGCTTGCATTTAATATTCTAGTTTTATATTCATTTATTGAATGTTGACCTAACTATCCATTAGCAACACGCGCACGAATTCAACACAAATGTGGCACTTCATGAGCTCTACAGTTATGCTGTCAAATATAATGATCAGGTAATTATCTTTGTATAACACCGCTCTTATATATAGCTCTTATGTACATTATTTTCTGTTATTTATAAACGAGGCTTAAATTCTATTAATTTAATGCAGATTTTTATAAATAATATAAAGGAATATTATATAGTAGTGTTAGTTTTGGTGTATTTGACAAATCTATATACGGTTAGCCCGTGTGAAACACTGCCTTCAATTTGCATAAATTTTATTCTTGATTTAGTGAGTAATCATTACTAATGATTAATTAAATAATTCAAATGGCATTGAAATAGAGGTTTTTCACACACTATTTATTTATTTATATTTTTGTAAAATTATTTTTTCATAAATAATAAAATGTTTATATATTTGTGTTACAGTTAATGCAGACGCTCGAAGAGGACGAGTTTTCACGGAAAAACAAACTGGCCTGGAAACTGGAACAGGTCCACCAAATCATGACTGGAGAAACCGACCCCTGAGGCCAAACCACCACTGACTGTGTCGTATCCATTCGACGCATGATTTGATTAATTGTTTGTCAAATTAATCCAATATCTAGTTCTATAAAAAAATTAATAATTAATTAATTTTATTAATATTTGCTGTGATTTGATCATCAAAAACACAAAATGAGATGATTTTTATTGAAACTCTTATTACAAACAAACGTAAAACTCTATGTTCTCTATATATGACATTTAATTGAGAAATGTATTTATAAAATGCGAAACTAAACATTTCAATGAGTTTTTCTGCTAATTATTTAAATGAAATTATGATTTTAAAAACGTTTTTCTCTTAAATCTCATACTCAGTGCCACAAAACATAATTTTGAATTTTTTAAACTAAGTTTTCATTTTGAAATTTTATTTTTTATTTTGTAACCACTTTTAAATTCAATTTTAAGATTTTATACTATAGTATAGTTTTAAAGAACGGAATTTTTGGTGCAATTTTCAAACAAAGTTTTTATTTTAAAAGAAAAATAGAAATTTTTAGTCTTTAGTATTAAGTAATTGATTAAAAAACAAATTATTGAGAAAAGATTTTATATTATAAACTGTTATCTCTTATCGAAATTATTTCTAAAAAAGAGTTTTTTGAGTATTATATGAGAACTCGAAATAGCATTTATTCGGTGCTATTATTTATATAATAATAATTAGGTGTAAAATAATTTATATATTATTATTCTCTGTTTGCTATCTCTATATTGCTATCAAAAGCACTCTTTATTTTAGATTTCAATTCATTTATTTGATATTCTAATTGAATTCTATTAATTCTCGTTTATTAATAGTCTTAATGTTTTTAAAGACAGCTTTTATTAAAATTCTATTTAAAGCTATTAATGAAACT
>JAQFYS010000122.1:0-11251 GCA_034694945.1 Carabodes femoralis | reverse complement strand
AAAATGGTGGTTTTTCTGACCCATTCTTTCCCTATGGCACTTTCAAAACTTGATAAATGTAGGTACATCTGAGCTGAACCCCCCTCCCCATCCACCGCTTTAAATTTTATATTTTTCACAAAGCGGCTTGCGGAATGCCACTTGCACCATTTGTGATGAAACACATTCCTCAATAAACATTGCGCACATTTTTCGATTTAATAATAATTTAATTTAAGATCATTTTATTTAAATGAAAGCAAGTTTTCTGAAAAATTAAAGAAAGGATAAATACTGTACATTATGTTAGAACCCATCTCTTTAAACTTTGTACGATTTGTACCCCTCCTCCTCCTAACCGAACGTACATAATTTTTATAACAGTCCATATTTATTATAAAAGTATTACTTTAAGGCTATATAAAACCTATTCATATGTTTCTAAATTAATTAAATTTTATTGCTATATAAATTACAGGATATAAAAGAAATTTATTCAAATAAAATTTATCACTTAATTATAAGCGGTTTAATTAAAATCTAAAATCAACTAATAATATATTAACATTTTCCTAAAAATGAATAAGCACATTTTTATTATTCTCTCTATTATAGGATTAAATAACTGTTTGACGCCCACCAAAGATTTAGTGGAGAAAGTCAAAACTAAATTCTTATCTATTGCCAAAGCAGGTGCCGATTATCTACAGGCAGATCTGGATCGGGTGAAGAACATAAACTCCTGGACTGAAGTAATTTTAAGTAATAATAATGACGAGAAGAGTGCAATCAGTGATTTGGAGACAATACTGAAGTGGCGCAAAACGTTTCACGACAAAAACTACACAGACACTTCGTTCCCGCTGGAAATTTACAAACTAGGCCACCTCGTTCTGTTGGACGCGCTTGACAAAAATCGGCCGATCGTGCTTTGGCAATGGGCCCACTGGAAACCCACAAATCCTAAATTCACTGATTTAATGAAAGCATATTGCACATATTTATTTGAGAAGGTATTCACACAATATCCGAGTTCAACTCTTCTGCTCATAAGTAAGTCTCATAATATGTTCTGCTTTAATATATTATTTAAAATATTTGTATTTTCAAAATAAATTATAAAAATAGTATTAAATAGAAAATATATTTGTGCTGTTAAATAAAAAATTCAATAATGTAGATACTCAATCTTTTGTTATTAAGAAAGCGCTTTAGGGATATTTTAGATTGCGCAAATCGTAGCGGACATATAAGTCCTCTTCCTACGCTCTGAGTTGAAATTTTTTTGAGTTAAATATTAAAATAATTGAAAGCTAAATATATTTATAATGAAAGTGAATACACGATTCTATCATTAATAAACTAAATTTTTATTGAGATGAGTAAACATTCCTAAACATCCAGGCTTTACAATAATAAGCAAGCTTAATTATTATGAATGTTTAAAACAAACCTTGGATAACAATTTTTCTGCAGCAACCGGTTCACCACTAACAGTAGCGGTGAATGGACTGCCGGCCACTTGTCTAGCATTGAATCTTGCGGTCACCTTATACTGGCCAGGGATTAGTGGCACATAAAATGCTTCGGCATAACCCTCATCATTCAATTTATTATAATCAGTGATAACATCGGCGTTGGTTTTAGGACCCTTCACCGATAGGGTGATACCAGTCTCCAACACATCTAAAGGAGCACCCGTTGTATGGATCAGACACTTATTTCCAGTTGTGCCCGATGTTAATCCCGGTCCAAATACTTTGATTTGGGTGACGTCTATGTCAGCCATAAATCAATTGATTGTATGTTTTGCTCCAAAAAATAATAATTTTCTCAAAGAATATAGAAATTGATTCCAAAAGCAATAAATTATTTTTGTTTTGCACTCATTTGAAACACAAATCCTAAAATGTTTCACAAATTTTCCCAATATTTTCATTAATAGATAAAAATATAGTTTTAATTATTAATTTTGTTATTATATGTTAAATGTTTTTCTTCTGTCACTATTTTTATAATTCTTTTCGAAAACATATTTATTATTCAATTCAAGCGATTATTTATTATTTTAAAATACAGTAAATATTTAAGGTTCGGGTTATTATAGTCGGAATTTCGTCAATAATTGAGAGTTTGCTTAATGCTATTGTGAGAGCTTAATGCTATTGTTGACTATATTTAGGTTAGGATTAGTTTTAGAAGGGTTGGAGCCGTTTTGTTGAGTAGTCGTGTCCAGCCTTTAGTTAATCAAATCCTTTAGTTATTCATCGATTTTGTCTATTAAGCAAAATTGAAAAAATATTTCGTAAACTGAAGTATTTCTTCGACTTCGTTTTAAGAATTCTTTGAATCTGAGTTCAAATGCTTATCCCATAGTGGTTATAACATCCTGAGCCAGTCCTCCGCCGCATTCGAGCCCAAAACAAGCCCTTCCATACATGCTTTTGCTACATAAGCGACAAAATCCAATGTATCCTTAAATGAACACCAATAGATATTTAGTGATATTTAGGGTTAGAATAATAGTTTAAATGGATCACAACGTACGGCATCGCCTCCAGAAGCAAACGATATGTTCGGCATTTCATGTCTGGCGATATTCTAAACGGATAAACAAATCTTTTGATATTAAACAGAATTCTCGTTTAATTTATGGATAAAATAAGAAATCAATTAATAACTCACTTCTCCGCTCTCTATAACAGTCAAGTGTAAGAAAGAGCTGGTAATCACTAGATTGACATCAGCGCCGGCACATTCTATTAATACAATATTAATTAGTAAATAGAGTTAGAGATCAATTGAATTAAACATCAATTCGTACCCATATTTGGGTTGTCGGCTAACATTCTCATTATTCGCTTTTCTGATCGTCTTTTCTTATCAGGTGTTTTGAGTCCTCCCGTTTCACAAACTCTATTAATACATTCCTTGGCTATCTGTGACCGGGTATCGAAATCTAGACTTTTCATCGACGTATTGATACCAAGACATCCGACGTACTGACAAAATAAATAAACCATTAATTAATGAAATGTTTAATTAAATTCTTAGATCAGATCTAAGAATAGTTTTTCAAATCTAACATTAATTTGTGAATAATATATATATATACTCTCTATTGTCTACAACTGTTTATTCTTAGAATTCTAAGAATTTAAAAAATAATAAAGAAATGGCAGAAAAATATTAAAATAGATTTATTCTTATTATTTTGTTTTATTGGTATTTCGCTTAAATTATAATAAACTTATAATTTAGATGAAAATATGAATTATTTGATGGCTTGTATTGAATTTATTGAGTTATTGTTAGTGCAGCTGTAGTTTAGATACACGAATCGCTTTTGAGGAGAACTTAAGTGTTTAATCTGAATGGAGGTTCTGTTCTGAGCGCCAGTTAATATATTTTGGCCCAAATTCCTACTATTTCTAGTAATAAGGCTTGAATTTGGGTTTGGCTCTCAATACAAGTGAAAAGCACTCAATTCTATACACTCTATGACTTCCGGTCGAAGATCTTTTGATGAATGAACGAAACAAATGACAAAAGCAATGAAGGCGTCCTTCAAATGTAAAATATCCCATAAATAATACTAAACATAAATATAGTTAAACTAAAACTCAAGTGATTATTAAGTTTATTCTTTTCTCAATTATATTTTACTAAACTATTACATCAAATAGAAGCGGATTCAAACAAATTGAGAAATTCTATAAATTAGACTAAATATGGTTTAATAGAGCGAAATGTTTTCATGTTTTGAATATTTTTCAAATATTTCCTCGAATCTCATATTAATACCAATTCTCTTCCCATTAAACTCATTTCGAAATCATTATTTCAAATCAAAGTAAAACATAATTTTATATTCCTATTATAGATATTATAATTAATTCAAAAATATTATTAGTTTTCAAAAGTTTGTTAATTTAGAACTACCGGTAAGACTAGAGAAGACCTAAAACTGGAATTCAATAAATACTAATATATTTTATATGATATAATACTGGATATGATTTCTATTATAGAATATTAGCGATTAAAACAGTTTAATAATTGAAAATTTGTTTTTGAGATTTTGAGAAATGGATTTTTATTACTCTTTTATTAGTGATATATAAATCAAATTATGATAATTGTTGTGATTTTGATTAAATTTGATAAACCGTCGGAACATTTGTTCCTCAGATATATTAATAAATGTTATGAACCGATGTATAGGTAATGAAATTTTGAGTTTGAAATTTTCTCAAAATGATATAAACTATAAGTAGAGAAGAAATGTATTTAACGTTAAACAGGAAATTGTCGTCATCTTCAGTGACTTCATTCACATAATCATTGGCGGCATTGGCTTAAATGTAAACATAATAATAATAAGTAGAATAAGAGCAGAGAAGTTGAGAAAAAGTTATTATAATATTAAGTTAAATATAAGTAGCATTTGTTGAGCGCGAAATTACCAAAAAGACTTTTTACAAGAATTAATTTGCATTCCCAGGGAATCACTGACTGACTATTAGCTGCACTCACTATACGCCATGTGTTCATTGTATGTCTTCAGTTGTTTCCCTCAGAGACCGGACACTAAAGAGGGCTCCCAGTGTTGACTACATTTAACTACAACTAACCACCGGAAACGCTAAATGTCATCGATTTTGTCATTTCATTTCAAATCACAAATGATTTCAGACTCAACACTATGATAGCTATTAATAATATTATAATAATTCTAATACTGTATTGAGATATTCAGATCTATTCAATTGATTATCAAAATATTAATTTTCAATTTAATTGGATTTTAAAATAAATAAAATATTAGAATATTTAAAGAGTTTTTTGAGTGTTTGAATTTGAATGTCTGAAAAAGTAAAGTAAATTGAAGTAAATTTGTTTTGAAGACCGGATATGAGTTAATTATAGCGCAACAAAAATTACATAAAATGATTACAAGTGAATACATTAGACAATGGATTTTGATTACTATTACCATTATATTAGGTATTAGTCTATTAAGTCTGAGACTATTGTATTGTTTAAGACAAAACAGAAAACATGATTACATTGAGTGTTGGTTTTTGAATGGATAAAAAACTAAAAATTACTCTTCATATGAATGTGGGCGCAGATATGGAGTAATAATATTAAGATTGTATTAAAACCCGTTTAGAGTTTAAACATTTAGTTGCGTTCTGTTTCTCATACAAATTCATTCATATATTCAGGCATTCATTCATAGAAATAGTTTGAATATAAATATAGCAACGAATGAATGGGAGCTCCGGTTCTCTATTAATAGTATGACGTCTACACTATTATACACATATAACCGATAAACTGATTGCGAAACTATTCTCTAAATTATAATTCAATGACATTCAAGTTTTCAATTTAAATAATATTTAATGAGTGAACAAATTAGATATTTTCCAGTTTATTATATATGACAGACAATACTATAATACTATTATACTACACAGACTATACTACATATACTGTATTATAATGTAATGTATAATTGATGGCAAACCTCGATATGTTTGACAGGTTTTCCAATTCAACTAAATCTGATCTAATTTATAGGATTGATGAGTGAAATGTGTATGAAAGAGATCATCTCATACACACATAGCTATACCCATACCAGGTGTTGGTGTTTAGTGTTTGCTTAGTGCCGGAAATGCAACTTTTGACAACAGTGCCATTTCCTGCCTGTGCTGTCGAAACTCGGTTCGGATATAGTGTACACCAAATACAATAAACTCAATATAGTATAGAGAATGTAGAGAATAGTGAAAATGTCGAGTAGTTATAAACATCTGCTTTGAGTTCGAGCTGAGCCAACAGCCCAACACAGCCAACAGACCCCTCCATAACTATCTCAATATATATACCCTAAGCTCTTCCGGTGACAAAAATAGTCTTTAAATATGTGTTCAATTGAAGGCAAAGAAGGCCTTCATATTCAACAACAAAATCGATTTCATTTCATATATTGTTTTAATATTGATATTGAATTTAATCTCTGATTGAAATTGTTTTGTAAATAATTTGAACAGAATTTGATTCAAATGAATAACTTATTTGGTTTTCCGGGAAAACAACTGAATTGATTGTAGGGAATAGGAAATGAGTATTATATACATATAGTTAAATGTTTTATATATTTTATTAGTTACTAATCCAACAAAATTATTGAGAAATTCAGTTTCCAGGAAGAGGTGACGGAATATGTGATTGAATACCAAAACACAGAATCATCGCTATTATTCAAATCGCAAAATCAAGTGAACGCTATTAGCGAACGCTCTGCCAAAAGCACAGGCTATCAGAGGAAGTATCAGAGGAACACCAATCAGAATTCAGAGCATAGACGCCACTGATTCTCAATTCATGTCTTCAAAAATTTAGATAATTAAACAATATTTGAATATATCGTATACTCTAATACTCTACTAATCGATTAGATTTATATATAAATAAAATAAAGTTTTCGACAATATTTTAAATATTCTTCAATTTTAAAGTACTGTCTATTTTTGTGGATAAGTTTATGGATAAGTGATAATTGAGGTGATTAGAAGGGACTGGTATTAACCAAATATACAAATGTATTATTTAAATAATTTTGAAACAAAGCACTACATTAGAGACATGTCCTTCAAAACAACCCAAAAGCACACATTAAGAGAATAAAATATTGTCTTATAAGGATTGCAAATGTTGTCTGACATATGCAACAGTCCTTCTGAGGTCTTCAATAGGTTTGAAAGTAAAAACATGTCAAAGTTGGTCATCAAAACCAGTTGCATAACCAGTGAGAGTATGTGTTAGAACATAGTGTAAGAAACATACTATTGATTGGGTGTTATTGCACTCAACAGTAAATATGTTTTTAAAATATTAGTAAACTTTTTCACTAACTTTTATCATTAAATAACAAACATTTAAATTATAATTAAGAATTCATACCCGAACTGAGTAAGAGATGCCGGTGTCGGCAATTTGTTGGTCTGGATGGAGCCAACCCCGGGCAGGTTTGTTGATAAAAGTGCCCGATTTATTCCAATCAGATGAACTAACACCTGGTGTGGATGAGGCTGAGGCTGAGGCCGATTGGCAGCCATTACGTAGAAGACTGGAGGCAGAAGCCAGAGATGTGTTGCTTGAGTTTGAGGGATTGGAGGCACTGGCAGTCAAACTGGTCTCACGAGTTGTATTCGATGATAGATTAGACACATTATCGTCGTTTAGAGCACTCGTATGCGTATCACTTGTATTGACTGATGTGAACTGTACTTTCTGTCGGGGCATAATGGCTATGGATGTGCTTGAGCTCAAGCCCGGGTGACTCGTCAGTGGTCGTGGAGGGGGTTTAGGCGATAATTGAGGAGAAGGCTTAGGCGACCCTTTGAGCAGTGAAGAGGAAGGCGTCGAACTCGAAACGCAACAAAAGTCTAATGTTTTGAGTGGAGGTTTCGGAACCGATGGAGAGAATGTGCTGCCACTGATCCGATTGATTGGCTTTGACTTATTGTTCTTATTATTTAAATTAATATTAGATTTAGAATTAGAATTTGAGTTTTGGTTATTTGAGTTAGAATTAGGATTAGAGGAGTCAGTGAACCGGGCGATCGAAGAGGTCGGAAGTTTTATATAACGTTGAGAATGAAGAGCACTGTTCACTTCGTTTGACTTTCTGATGGCCTCTTGTTGTAAATGTTCGGTACCCTTCGACCGATGAAATCCTAACTTCAATAAACTTGATTTCGTTGAACTACTGACCGGTGAACTATTCGACGAACTGTTTGATACCGGCGTCGAGTCGTTTCTTAGACACGAGTCAAATGCGTCCGGTTTTCGAAAAGTGCGGGGAACTGGAACCGGACCTTTTATTTTATCACTGGTCGGAGTGGATAACAATGGATCTGAAAGTGAAGACGACTGAAGCACTGAACTGTCACTGTTGACCAGTGCTCTCAGTTTATCGGATGTGACGGATTGGTCACTATTATCAACACTATTTAAACTGATATTCAAACAGTTATCGTTGGCTTCTTGTGATCGATGATCCTCTTGTCCTATAAAGAGCTGACTGTACTCATCATCCTTTAGTGGAGAGTAGGAAAATGGAAAGCAAGAGAGCATTGTGTGATCCGAGCGCTCAAACACTCAAATACTGGATTTAAATTTAGTTACTGTTCTATTATAACAGTGTTTATAAGTATTGAATACTTTGATCGTAAGTTATGGCAAAACTGGAAAACATTTGATATGAAATAGATTTGTTTAATATTAATCATATATTAGTTATAATATATATTGAGGTCTATTTCCTGACATAACTATTGGATGAGTTTCCAAAGATTGAGTGAAAAGACTCGGATTGAAAAGAATGTAATAATAGTTGTTTTGGGTTTTGGGCAGAGATTTCTACAACAGATGTTTTATTAATTCAGTTTTCAATATAACTAAGTTAGGGATTGAGAGCCGCACTCATACCAGAGCACATCAACTGAGAGACGGGAGCACACGCTCTACAAGTGCTGAATCGAAGCCAGTTTTCCAACCACTGCATTAACAGTATTTCGAGCACAGCCTTCCCTTGAAGGGCAACTAAGTTCATGATTTGAGAGACAAACACATCAAACAAATGTTTAGTATTTATTATCGAATATGAGTTCTTGTCATCAGTATTACAATCAATGAGTAAATCAGTAATCAGTATAACAATACATCTACCGATCCCTTTGACTAAATTAAACACTAGTATTAAGACCAGAATGAGAGCCAATCGGAGCCAAAGAGTCACATCTGGCTTAACATTCAGGATTTGGCTGATTTGGTTGGCTGTTGGCAGTCGGTCTGGCCGTTCAGTTGCTTATAATGGTTATAATGGTGGCGAAGGACAGGATATCCCTTTAGGGCTTCGGTTTATGTAATCACAATATTAAGACTGATATAGAATAGTGAGTATAGTTTTATAGTTATAGTTATAGTTGTACTCCAAAATAATAATATAATAATATTATAATATAGTTAAGTAGTATTAATATTAAGATATGATAAACTCATTTCTCATTTGAGAGTTTGTGTCGGCGATCGGATGGTGTGGATGGAAGTGACGGCACACAACTACAATCCACTACTACACTATCGCCCATTCATTCGATAATCTCAGTGTTCGGGTGTTATGAGTGAAGGCGCGGGCGTTCAATACTATGACATAAAAATACTACGATTTGCGTGGGTTTCAAAACTCTAATGCTTTTCAACCAATAATCCAACGCTAACACAGACAGACCGGACGGACGCACAAACACTACAAACTCTAATTGTGAACAACTTATCGATTATTACTAACTTTTTAACAATATTTTAATCAATTTATAACACAATTATAATAAAACTAAAGATATTTGATATATATATAAGTCATAAATGAATCGGTGAATCGGTTTAAGTAAGTTTAAAGTTAGGACACACTCCACACACGAGTGTACATATCGTGAGTCAGTCCTCTCTATCTCTAACCAACAAATCTGTAGTGCAGAGAACGTACGGCAAAGAAAAGAATGAATGAGTGCTGTAGTTGTGCGGCAACGCCTCCACATAGTGTACGTAAATGCAGAGGAAATAAGTGCCAAACAGAGAGCACAGGCACAGACCAATGGAGGGGAGGCAACGGGAAGCGCTCAAGGCAATTTATGGCAGTCACCACTACCACTCTTAGACTACCAAACCAATGCTCTTATGCCAAACAGAACAGAACAGAACAGCACAGCCTGAGCCTCACTACCCTCACACTACCTCAGAGTCAGAGCCTCACTCCGCTCTACCAGTTATTCTGTACTGACTCGACCAGAGAGAACAGAGACGCGAGAGAGAGAGACGGGAGAGAGAGAGAGGCGAGAGAGAAGCTCTGATAATAATACAGAGTCTCTCTCTTTCTCTCTCTCGACTGCTTTGTGTTGAGAATACTTTCAATTTATAAAAACGTGGATTTTTGGGGGGGAATTGAAAAGTGAAAAAAGAAGATATTTATTGTAAAATTGTTTAGCCATCGATTGTATGTCTTGAGTGAATGGCTATAAAATAGATTATATATTATAGTGAATATAAATTTTAATAATTGTCTGATTGTTTGAAGTGATATATTAGGCAATTGGCAAATGGCAACCAATAGATAATTCAAACACTATTTATTATCCCCTCTTATAGCCAGTTGTTGTCATTTTTGGTCAAAGTGTCCATCGAATCAATAGATTGAGAGCACAAGAGTGGGTGAGGGAGAGGGACGGCATAGAGAGGAGAGGAGAGGGAGAGAGAGAGACTCACAATTTGAGATTAACACAAAGATAGGAAAGTTTAGTCGAATTCCTTGAGCCAATACTTGAGACAGAGTTCCAACAGATGGTCTCTACTCAGTCCTCGTTTACTCCGATCTACCCTCTAATGGAAATGCATGTTTAGAGCTGATCCACTAAAGGAGGAGCGATCAGACCCTCTAAAAGTGTTCATTCGATGCATTTATGAGTTTTACAGAATAATTAAGTCTAAAAATCATTATTAGATAAAAACTTTTTATTGTCTTTTATATTAATTTCAGACAATAATAAACTCAAGTAAACAATTGAATTGAAGACAAATTAGAGAAATTAGTGGAAGCGCTGAGATATGAGTTTGAAAAGTTTGAAAAATAGTGCTTTGAAGTGAAAAAGTTTGGATCGCATGAGTGAACAGGACAGGCATGTAAGCCATGTAAAGCCTCCTCTGCCTCTGCCAACTGGCGTTTCCAAGTTTACATCCTCTATAAATGACCCCAAATTTCATATTCGCCTAACTCTCTAACGATAACCATATAAAGCAATTCTCTTATAACTAATAGATCAGAATATCAAAACTTTTTTATACCAAAAATACTAAGAATCTGTTTATTTCATTACAAACAGATAACAAACCTGAAAAGTGGCAAACATTGATAAATGAAGTGAATTAATGAAAATATTTTCAAACATAAACAAAAAATAGTTAAAAAGTTTCAGTAATTTTTCAAACTTTATATTTTCACCGAACGGTTGAAAAAGTAATTTGAATGTTGACTACAATTTGATAAAATATATATATTAAGTGAAATTCAATAGAAATTATGAAATGAAAAAAGTTATTTCATAAACAAAATCATATTTTCCTGAAATGCGATAAAATTGAGTTTAAAAGGAATATTGAATCGAGATTTCAAAGTAATAGTAATTAAATGATTACT
>JAQFYS010000121.1:0-11320 GCA_034694945.1 Carabodes femoralis | reverse complement strand
ATCTCTGAAGGAAATAATGAGAGAATTTTGTTTGGCTTTATATAACTATTTATGCATTTTCTGTATACAGAAGTTAACGATTAGTTTCTTCACGAAAATTATATAAAAAAATTTAAATCCTTTTACTTTTTCTATTGAATAAATTTTTCTTCACTCAAATTGATTTTCCCTTCAAAACTGTCAACAACACAATGAAAGGATAAATAATATTAAAGATTAAAATCCTTAAAAAAAATTCTTTTAAATTTTTTTAGCATTAATACAATTTTGTGTGTGTTTTGCAGAGATAGCAAAAAATTTCTGCCTTTGAATCGAAGATTGCATTCAAATTTTGATTCAGAATTTTTTTTACTTATTTCTTAATTATTATGCAAATCATTAATCTTTTTAATTTTATAGATAACTTTAGGAACAAAACTTTTTATGAATATTTTTTGTTAATAATTATATCTAATTGAAGAGAATTATTAGATTTATAGTAATTATATATGTAATCAATATTCGTTTGTATTATTCATAAGTAAAACTTTTAAATGAACAAAAAATACTTCACATAATAGACATAATTAAAATATATTTCAGAGCAAATACCAGAATATTATTGTCATATTTGAAAAATTTGAAAAATTAAATAATCACTGGTTATGTAAACATATTATTTTCAATACAAAAATAACTCATTATTTAACACTTGGAGTTTAAAAAAATTGTATAAATTAAGAAACAAGGATTGAGTCAATTCAAATAATCACAAACTATTTAGAAAGCATATAAAGACAGTGAAATTATATACTACACTATACTTACCAGAGAAAAATAAATTCAAATTGAAATATGTTAATGCATTCAATTAATTCTTGACTAAGATTTCATTTTCCCCACATTTTTGCCAGTTTTCCGGTGCGAGAGAGAGAGAGAGAGAGAGAGAGAGAGAGAGAGAGAGAGAGAGAGAGATCTAACTTATTCTACTTATTCTGATTTGAAGTGATGAGTGCGAAACGAACCCAAATTTTGTGTGAGCCCAACACCACACCATTCATTCTCAAGTGTTGCCAATATTTGGCATTAAAAGCATTTTTAAAGCAAAAAATAAAAGTGCAATCGATTCGAGTGCCATAAAGTGAACTCAAGTTTTAAACAAAGTATACATTAAAATAATTTTTAAACTTTTCATTAATAAAATAAAAGAAATTTTAGAATTAGTCTTCAACTAAATCAAACATTTGTAATAATACTCTAATATCAATGTTTAATAATATATTTGTGTATTTCCAAAAGGCTGTAATGTCTGTGCTCTTGACAGTAAACTCAGAACATTGGGTAATAAGGAATGGCTAACAGAAGAGATAAAAGGAGAGTGTTTTTTGGCTATAAGTCTAAAAATATATTCTATACAACATTCTTGCTTTTGCTGTATATGTTATCTAAAGCCACACTAAAGCTAAGCCAAAGTGTTTTGTTTTGTACGCTCGAGTAAAGTGCAGACTGCATGGCTCAGTTTGCCACTACAGACCGACCCTATCGACCAGCCCTCATATCCTTATCTTATTAAACAACTATATATTAATAACTATTTTATATTTTGTATTGTATTTCAAATATATTTAATTACAAATATTATTCTCATACAATGAAAGTGTGTACAGAAATTCTGACATTCTTTAGGTAACATTATTCTCATAACACTAATGATTGCATTATTAGAGAGATTCAGGACTTTTGCACCGATTGTGTAGTTTTAAGATGAAATCAATTGTTAAGAATTAGCAAAATTTTTGTTGCGATAAATTAGATTTAATCAATTCTAAGTAAATATTAAATGAATTTGACTGTTCAGAGACTGTTTGAATAAGTTCTGTTCATCTCTGATCGTATGTATGTATGTATTGAGCATTTGGTCTAATATTTAGGGAAAAGAGTCGTCTCTCGAAATGCTCTTTTGGTTTTCGATATATAATATATATTATATGTTGTGTTTTGAGAGTAGAGTTCACTCATATATGAGTTCCAGGTTTTAGTCCAATGGATTCAATTTGAGGCTTCGAATACAGTGCTTGAAAAGCAGGCCATTCCTCTGTCTTTTACTCTTAAAGGCTTTTATAGATTATATAATCTGAAGAGAAGTTCCGTTCAAATCCGTTTGTTGTCAATGATATGGAGAGAACTGTTCACTCATGAGATTCAAATGTATGTTTAGAATGGAAAAGGCGTTCTTCGGAGGGGAGACTCATATACTGTATACCAATTTTCAAACACTAATTCAATTTGGAGTTCGACCGACAAAAACAGATTTACATCACATACACAACACATAAATATTCAGCAAAACTACTGAAACAAATCGATGTCTTATTTTCTATCTATATATGAATTGAGGAAAATATAATTAAAGAACTTTATTGACACAAAAGACAACGTTTTTATACTTATTTCTTAAATTAATATTTAAGTATATTTTGCACAAAACACTAATGAAATGATAAAAATTAATTTTGTTTAAGTCAATGAACTTTTGATTGAAAATTAGGATAATTTTAAAGTTCAAGATTTATGTATAAACTTTCGATTCATATTATATGTGAAAAAATTATGTGAAAATTCTTTAAAAAGTTGTCACTCATTAAAAATATAAATTATGGATTAGATGTAAAAATGTATGTGAGATATAGATGTGATAGCAATGGGTGTCAGTGTTTGGCTAATGGTGTGAATGCGATGTCAACCACCAGAACAACGAATTTCATTCACATATTCAATAATATTCCTGAATTCATAGTAAAATACTGTCAGTGCTTAACATTCATGTAAAAAAATTTTGTTCTGTCGAAGGAATTACTCATACATTTTGTGGATGTGCTCTAAAAATCTTTAAGCTTTAAGAAAAGTTAATACAAGTTTTGCCTGAGCTCTCAGTCAGAGTAAAGATTCAAATTTCAATCTTTAAGTCTAAAAGAGTGTTGAAATCCGTTTGCAAGTGTTGTGAACGAATACAATATATAATATATTACTTCTTATTTATCGCTCAGCACTAGTAGTAATCATTTGATTTACAAATAAACTTCTTTTGTCTGAAATTTTTTTTGACAAAAAAAACATTTTGATATTTCCATTGAATTTTAAATTAGAATAATCTTCGATATAATGATAATAGACCCCGAATATTGAAAAATATTGAAATTAATGACAATAATAATAATGTATTTTCGATATCATTTGTCTATAATTCAGGAAAAGAATAATAAAATAATTTTTTAATGATTTTTAATACATTGAACTGAATTTATACCAGAATTTTATTCAATATTATAATAATATTTATACAGCATTAATAATTTCAGTTATAGGAGACCCAACTTATTATTGAAAATAATAAATTATTTAAAGTGAATGCAAAGGATATTTATATACATAACTTATATATAATATTTTATAATTATTTAATCTTACAAATAGTGGATAAGTTTTCCGGAGATTCTTATTAACATTGGGTTACAATTAATAAATAATTTTGATTTGTTGTGAGAATAATTAGGTTTTTTGGTCGCTTTAATGAAAATATTTGATAAATCAATCAAATAAGACATAAACCCATAGGAACTGCGATGTCATGTCATATATCACGATAATTATTGTATCACTAAAACAATAGAAACACTAATATAATGAATAATTTTGTTGAGATCTAAGCGATTCAAAGCTTGCGATACAATCATTCATTGATTTCATTTTTATAATAATTCACTCTTTTTTCTACCGAAAGACATAACATAAAAAAGTTGCGGATTTTCTAAATGGAATGTTTGGTTACTTTGTTTGTACTTATCATGCATTGCCTTATTGGTCAGACGGCTGATGGCTAGTGTGGGGACAGAGAACAGTTGTATTCAATAGATTATACAAAAATAAATTGTAGAACTCCATTGAACAACAGAAGCGAATACAATATCTTTGATAGTACTGCAGATATTATGACTTTTAGAAAGAAATTACATTTTTTATGTGTGTTTATGAGGAACGCCACTAAATATTCAAAAAGCAATTTAAGGATCGGTTATGTTATGAGAAATTCATTTTGATTTATAGATACGTTAACTTTCTTTGGCATTGAAATAAAAGGAAATAAGAAAAATATTTACATTGAATTAGAAAATGAAAAAATAATCATTTCTTTCTAAAATAAATATAATTTATAAAAGAATTGCACAAATTTTTAGTTCAAATTTTAAAACCCGTAAAAATATATCAATTGAGTGATAGCTTTATTAGAAATAATGTGCACTTTTCTAAGTAACCAAATAAGTGAATGGATAATAAAAATGACAAACTTTTCTGTCTCTTCGTTTCAACTCTTCCACTGAATGCCATTCAAGCAGATAAACACCTGAAAGAACTCTCAGACAGGGTTTGCCGATTCTGCGATAAGAGATGACCATTTATTCGCTTTTAGGGCTAAACTACAGGTCATAAAAGGGTCGGAGAGAGGTCTCAGACCCACTAAACTCTTTCGGTTGCTATAAATTAATCAAAAGTAGAGCCCATCTGTTGTGTTGTACTCAAGTTATAGTTATACTGTTGTACCGCATAGACCATCACTGGATCACTGGCCCTAATCATAGACAATAGGAACAGTTCGATACTGTTTACTTCTATACTGTCCACTATTATAATATGCAATTCAGTGCCAATATTTGCAGTCATTAATATTAGTATTGATATAATTTTCGTTTAAAATAATGTTCACAATTAATATATGTATATATATTTGATTCACTAATAACTAAATTTTAGTTAATTTCTCAAAACTCTTATAATTATATTAAAAAATCTTTTTTATAGTATTTATAAATAAAAACAATTAGTTTTTCTAAATCATAACATCGGAGTCGTCTTCGTTATCATCCAATAGTTTAATGTCAGTAGAGTTTGGGTCGACTTTGGTTTTTGTTTCTTTTTTTGCTTTCATTCGCCTGTTTTGGAACCAAATCTTGATCTGCCTTTCGGTCAGTCCTAATGAGTGTGCAATTTCTATACGTCTTCTTCGAGTCAGATATCGGTTAAAATGAAACTCTTTTTCTAATTCCAATGTTTGAAATCTGGTATATGTTTGTCTCGTTCTTTTGGGTCCTTGTCCTGAATCTATTCAATGAACAACAATCAAAGCAATGGTCAATCAAATCATTAATAATTTTTCTCATTATATTGACTGAAGACTAACCATTAGTTTTCTGATTTACGCTATATATAAACACTAATAAAATAAATAACTCATAAAATATTGTCCGACAAATCATCAAATAAACAAAAGTCAGCCAAAAGTGATCCTCAATTGATGCTCAAAATATTCTATTTATGTATTAATAATTAATTTTTGAATTTTATTTCTATTTAAAGTTAAGCAAAACTTTTCGTTTTTAATAAATGTCTATTAAAAGCTAAGAAATGATTAAAATATTTACTTTTCATTCATTTAAACAAATAATGAGCAAAAAATTTAATTGAAAGCTGACTAACATTTAGATTTAAAGCTGTTTTAAACAACTATTAAGTTAAAGAGTTAAAGAGTTTCTCTAATGATAATGAATGGATGATAGACGTGGTTGAGATCAAGGACAGCACGTTCTCTATTCCTCACCAATCCTTCAATCGCTCTATTCCTCACTTTGTTTACACTTTTTATGGTTTTTATGGTTTTATGCGGTTTTAAATTTTTTTATTTTACAAATTAAATAAAATTTAAATCAAAATAAATGGATAAATCACTGACCGGTATATGACTTCATCCACGGAAAAAAGTGTTTATTGTTTGAGTTTTGTTGGGCGGACCCCATCTCTGGTGTTGTCGGTGGCGGTGAGTCGAAAGCGGGCGACTCGTCGGTAGTGGACGTGGATCTGGTGGTGGCGGAGTTCGCTATTGAATTGTTTTCGTATTGATGAGCACTTAATTTACAAGAGGCCGGACTTTGATTCGATGAAAAGATTTGGTGCTGATGTGATACCGAACCGGTATTATGAGGAGTACCACAAACCTGATCGGGAGTCACAACACGACTGTTACTATTCGTGTTTTCCTGAAGAAGAGTTTCTGATTGTATCAAATTAGTGACGCTATGGCCGTGAATGGGCACAGCATTGACCGCATTTGGGTTCGAGTGTTGACTAAGGGTATGGTATGGAACGGGTGCTTGAATTGGAGCAGTTGCTGCTCCTGTTGGTCCACTTAGAAGTGGTCCGCCATTGAAGAGCGCGTCTGGATGTGGATGTTGTGGATGACTATGTGGATGATGAGGATGACTATGATGTGGATGACTGTGATGTTCGACGGAATGATGAGAGTGTGGGCTCATATGATGGTTATGGTTATGGCCAATATGTTGGGAGTGATGCGGAAATGCAACTGAATTTTCGATAAACCTATTGTGTGCTATATTATGATGCTCTGCACCTCCCGAAGACATATATCTGGGCACTGATGGTGTCGATGTCATCACATATGCTGTTTGATGGGGCGAATGATATGTTTGATAGCCATTAGTTATAGAACGAGAGTCAGTCAGTGCCGGACTGTTGTAGGCATTGGAACAAACTTTTCCTACAGTAAAATGATTTAATGGCAGTTCAGTCGATTGCCAGTCATGTCCAGCGCCGAAGTAGGAACTCATAACGATATATTGATGACCGATCACTGGTTGTCTCGGACTGGATGTGGATTGCAATCGCTTGGAATGAGATGCGAACGACACTCAACGGTATATCTGTTGGACTGTTCGGTGGATATATTGGATACGAATACAGATATAAGTTATTGGAATAACAAGTTGTATGAGTGGTATGAATGGAAAGGCTGTACGCAAAACAGCCGCAATAGAATGATTTGTGTGATTCCCCCGACCTCTGTATGCCTTTACGTTTGAGTCGTTGGCGAGGAGACCATAGAGACCATAACGCGGTCGGTCATAATGACATCCACTATCACGTGATCGTTAAACTATGAACCAATCGAATCCTTGTGATGACCGGCTGTCGTTCCCTTTTGATGAATAACTTTTCTTACGATTGCTTTTCAAATGTGAACAACAGAAAAGTTCTATTTGAATGGAAACCCTTTGACCACCTGGTGGGCCATTCCTCATATCGATATTCAAACTTAGCTACAAATGTCCAGAAATGGATTTAGATTTTGTCAGAACTGTTTGTAATAGAGCTTTACAGTCATACAACAAAACTTGTCGGAACAGTTTACTAGTTTTAGTAGTTTATAGTTACTATTTCAGATCAATACCAATCTAACACCAAAACAGCTATTCGTAGCTCAGACTAACGAATGCACAACAATTGCAGTGTTTGTCTGAAGTCTGCAAAAAAACTTTATTCATCAAAACGATTGTGAGTATGACTGACATGAAGTGAGTAGCGATTGGAATCGGCTCTAAGTTTTATTGACAGCACTAATAACAATGATAAGAAGGCACTCCAAAAGTAGAAAAACAATTGCCATTGCATTACAAGGTGGAGCACATGGAGTGCGAGACACCGAAACCAATTACAAACCAACCAATATTGAGGGGACGTCCCTTCGCAGGTGGACCTACAGAAATCATAGTGAAGATGATGATGAATATGCTATGTATTGCATGTCTCATATTATTCCTCTCGCATGATCTCAACCATTGTATACCACTTTAAGCATTCGTTCACCAGTTGTTCAACACTTCTCATATGGTGTTAAATAATCACTATTTGATTGAATGTGATTACAAGCACTTCATTCTACTCTATGGTGAAACTCAATACTTATTTAATGCTTAGCGAAACAACCAAATAAAGAGTTGACACAATTTTGGCCACAATTACCAGTTTAGGACTTAATACTCAATTCCAATGAATGAAATTCAGTGAAGAAATAATGAATGAAAGCTGAGAACCGTTACAGTGAGCGCCCAAAAGTGAAAAACTGAAGATCTATTAGAGTAAGATATGAGAGTATGAGAGAGTTGAGAGGCAGAGGCTGTTAAACAGTGAGAGCCAGAGCTCACGTACAGCAATAAAATAAAGTACAAGACATGAACTGAATTGATTTGTTGGTCAAACAATTGTTCTTATTTCGGACGACATGCTTCTAATTAATAGACAATTTTATAATTTCAGGCATACCTTTCCATAGAAAAAAAATTTATTTGGAGCCCCTATTTTGCTAAATGCATCGCCTGTTAGTGGTTTTAAGATAACATTCTTTAAGCGTGTGTTGACATAAGAGATAAAAAATCGATGGACTCTTCTTTTTGGTCAAAAAGTATGGAAAAATATTCTATTATCGAAACTAAATCTTTCAGACTATTCTACTGCTCTTTTGCTCTCTCTCCTCTCTCTCTCTCTCTCTCTCCAGCTCTCTCCAGCTCTCTCCAGCTCAGTCTCTCTCCCT
The DNA here is from genome assembly GCA_034694945.1 of Carabodes femoralis. Taxonomy (NCBI): domain Eukaryota; kingdom Metazoa; phylum Arthropoda; class Arachnida; order Sarcoptiformes; family Carabodidae; genus Carabodes; species Carabodes femoralis. Next base: position 2,901 of record JAQFYS010000121.1, on the reverse strand, counting down.
TTCCTAATCAGATTCAAATTTTAGTGAGAAATTTGAAAGTGAATTATAGAGTATTGGAGTCAATGTGTGTATGTGTTGATCAAATGGCAAAAAAGCGAATGTTTTCTACTTTTTCTTACAATCAAAATAATAGAGCTTTTATGCGAACTCCCCTTAAGTGCTAATCGCGAATGCATTAACAGAGAACAGTGAGAGGAGTAGAACCAATGGAGCCCAACATCACAACATCAAAGAATTAGGTGCTATACAGTGTTGACATCAAGTTAGAAACCATGTATTTTAGTGGCTATTTTGCGATTTTGCTATTTTTTCAATTCTATCGAAACTGTTTTCAATTCGCACTGTTGTCTGTGTGTATATATCCATAGTTCTAATGCTAAACCAATAGCAGGAAGTGAATGTCGAAGATTATATTGCATTGCATTGCTCTCCACTCACACTCTCCTCTCTCTTCTCTCTCTCTCTCTCCACTCGCTTTCCAATCATTTATATTCGTTCGACACATGAATCCATTGGGGTTCAGGAGCGCATTGCAAGCAGATTAAACATTATATGATTGATCGAACTGCAAGAGCACTGCCTGTGTGCCAATGTCTGCCTGTGTCTGCCTGAGCATTCATGGATTGCTGAGCATCACTGCAGCTGATGCAAGAGAACGATATCAAAAAGAGATTAAGCCCTAAACGAAATGGTGATGCGATGTGAGAGATGTGAAGAACTGAGAACTGCCTGCAGTTGCCTAATATTGTACCGTCTCATCCATTGTATAAGTGCATGAATGTATTACCCATGTAAGTGATGTAAGTGTGTTCTGCTGTCTTTCGTTCCCCCAAAAGTCTCCCTCAACTAACCCCTCCCTGTCTTCCAATGTATCCTCAATTTTAAATTAAATTTTTTTGCTTACATTCATCTAATCTTCGGCCTATTATTTACCCGCCGATGAATACACTCTACGAACGAACTGCAACTCTGACAGCGATCACAACTAATGAACTCTCTTTCGCACTGAATATTCTGTTCATATACTTTATTCAACTATAATAAGCACTAAACTAATTGGTCCACTATTTTATAAAAAATATATAAAATATAAAAACATTTTATTAAAAACATTTAAAATTTGATAAAATAAACACAAATTAATAGTAAAAGAGTTGTAAAATTCAATTCAAACGTAATTCAATGTTTTGAAGCAATTTTATTCAACTGTTGAGTAAATCGGAATAAAATAGGAATTTAGAAGTAAATGCGTGAAGAATGACATTTAAGTGGTAAATGTGTCGTTAAAGGGGGAAATGTATAGCAATAAAGATAAACGTAAAGTAATATAATAGATGCCATTCGCTTGTAGTACCGATAGTTTGAGGGCCGCTATATATTCACATTATTTAAGTGAATATAATTCATATCATATACAACACATCAATTGGCTTCTAATGTGTTTTCACTAAAATTAATAATTCCTGTAGTTTTATCTTTTCTTCAAAATGAATATAAGAATTTTAAAGGTTATTATAATTGAAGTTATAAACAAAAAGGTTACTCTTTCTTTCAAACCAAAGCAATAAAACTAAGGGTGGGTGCGATATAGCGATATAGCGATATAGCTTTCAGAGTATTATAACAGAAATACTAAACACTAACTCCTTAAATAGAAACCAACTTATGTTTGTCCACTATATTTGAAGACATTAAGAGGTAGAAATCGAAGAAATGCAGACAATTAGATACTAAATGGAGATGTCCGCCCGGCGTCCGACAAAGTGTTGAGCCAGAGGTGGTCTCTGTTCCTTTATGTGCCACAACTATCATCATCAAAAACTAGAAACTTTGTCAATGTTGTCATGACTACAATATTTGAGCAAAACTTATAGCAAAGCAATACTAGTTTTGATCGATTTTCTACACTCACTACCACTTTAGCTCACTTTCGCTTCTTTATACTATTTCTCTCTCCCTGTGCTCTCTCTCTCTCTCTCTCTCTCTCTCTCTCTCTCTCTCTCTCTCTCTCCTCTCTCCTCTCTCCCACATATACTGTACAGTATTGAACTGACTCACACCTAACTTTTCACTTCTCTCAGCTTTTCTCCATAAGCCATAGTATTCTAAGAGTATCTAAATGTCTAACTATTTATGCAAAGGAAAGGCAAATAAAAAATTTAGTTGAGCTCAGAGTGTCTTCGAAGCCACAAAAGACCATTTATTTGGTAAAATCAAAATCATAGACACTATCAGACTATCGGTTAAAAGTTAATCTTTGCGCTCATATATAAAGAATTGTATTATAACCGTAAAGAATCGTGAGTTGAAGCACAAGCAGACAACCAATTGTCAGACAATGCCTACAATACACTCGCACTCAATATAAAGCTTTCACTTTTTGCAACTTTTCTCCCAAATCTAACGGCGCTTCAATTTTTTGTTAAATTTTTTATATTCTCACTCATACTCTCGTATCCTCTCATATACTCTCTCTCTCTCATACTCTTATACTTTTATACGTTGTGTCGTCTCAGTTGAAGTGTTTCACAAAGTCTATAAAAAATGCATTTATCGTTCACCAAATTCTATGCACTCCAATCAGCAAAGAATAGTTAGTTTTGTATTATGTTATGCATAGCCTTCCGCCCCTCGAGAGATGGATTCCTTATTTTGTGTTACAATACTCTAATACTATTTTATTTGACTTTCACTTTGCATACGATCTAATGTTATATAAGTTAAGCTCTTTTCTCTGTTATTCGAGAATTTTTTTGGAAAGTTGTGAGAATTAAGTTAAAGGAATCAGTGATCCGATGGCTCACTATAGAACAGTGTGTCAATCAATACCTTACACAGAGAACAGTACTTTTGGTTTTTTTATTTAGTATTTTCTCAATTTAGTATTCCTTATATCAATAT
>JAQFYS010000120.1:0-11323 GCA_034694945.1 Carabodes femoralis | reverse complement strand
TTTGAAAATTTAATGCATTAATTATACAACTTTTTGAAACAATAAATGAATTAAAAAATTGATTTACATTTAAGCAAATAAAAGTTTATTTTAACTTAAAGTTAATGATTTGAAAACTAATTTTTAATTGAAAATTTGATCCATTATTTTAAATAGAAGTTGTGTTGACTGGAGTTTCAGTAGTAACTGCTTCGGTAACTGAACTAATATTCTCTGAACTGGTGTTTATATTAGTTTCAGTGGTTTCGCTCTTCACTAAGTCATTGGTATTCACTATATTTTGTGCTCTACTCAAAGCAATGTTCGAAATGTCAGCGGCGATATGTCTGGGCTCATAACTGGCATCATATCTCTTCACTGGTTGTCCACTTGTGGGATGTATTAAAAATTTTTCAAAATTCCAACGAATGTCTCTTTCATGCACTCTATCGTAAAACAACTTTTCCCTCTTTGAAAACTCTGATTGAGTTGAAGGACATGATCTCTAAATGACAGTAAATTCACGATAAAATAATTAGAAAACAAGTTCTTTGTCTAAAAATTGATTATTTTATCTAAAATTAGAATCTATTGCTTTTCCCATTGAAAGTGAAAATTTTAAAATAAATTTAAAAATATTAATTTCACTATTCGTTACTCACTTTTAAATAGGAGTAAATTGGGTCCTCTTCAGCCCCGTTAACATTAATACGTTTTGACATTAAGAAGTTTGGCACAAATCCATTGCCCGGTCGAACATATTTAATACCGGCTAGTATTTCAGGCCCGGTATCGCCCGGTTCTTGCTATAGATTTTTAGTTTATAATAGACATAATAAGAGGAACAAAAAATATAATCAAATTAATACAAACTTTTGAGAATTGATTGCAAGGAAAGCCAATTATTTCAAAATATTTATCAGAAAACTGTTCTTTGAGTCCATTTAGCTCTGGATAAGAGTAGGTATATCCACAATAAGTTGCAACGTTTACGATCAGAATCGTATAATTTTGATAATCATTTAATGATATATTTTTCTGACCATCGATTGAGTCAAATGAATAATTATAAAGCGATTCATTTTGAGTATAGAAACAATCGGTTGAATTAACTTTAATTCTGCGCTCAGATTCTGTTAAATATTGGCCGTATATTCTGGCCGTAAAGACGACAAAAACTATTAGAAAAATAAATGATTTCATTGTTCGCTGTCTTAACCAAAGATTTTTAACTATACTAAAAGTTAGACTCAATTTTTGGAATATAAGTACTCAAATATTAACGATTTTCTCGATATTTGATTCGATAGTCACGTCCGTTCGTTCCTCTCAAAAGATTGGCTGTCCTTTCATTTATCATTGGATGAATGGATAACAGGTTTGTCTCGTTTCAAGAGATATATCTTTGAATTAATTTCTTTGAATTATTTTCAATTTCTAATTATTCGTTGTCTATAATAAGATATTAAGTTATAGAATAATTATTTATGAGACAATACTTGTGCCCTAAACATAGATTTGTGCATAATTTCAAAGAGATTATGAAATCCAAGGCTATATAACATCAAAAAAGTTTTATGAATTGAATTTAAAATTTTCTGTTTCTTAGAAATTACTTTATTTTATTTTCATAGTTTAGGGGAACTCCGGATAGAAGTCTAAAAAGATTTAAATCACGTATTCATTCAGTGTTTCTCTGTTTAAATGATTAAATAAAAGATAATTTTTCAATAAATTTTTTTATTCAGAAATACAATCATTTAAAACAAGGATTTATAACCGGATAAAAAACAATTATCATAAATACAAAATTATTTAGAGTGCAATCCAAATGAATGAACAGTTATTTCACAGATTTAGTTGTCTATTATGGATATCAAACAGAATTCAATTGCTGTCACTTATTCTAAAATCACATCAATTTTAAATCTTTTTAACCAACTCTTTAACAAACACTATAATTAATGCATTGAATGCGCGAATCAGACAACAACTAAATAATATTAAATAATTGATCATTTATTTGCATTTCACTATAAGAATGATAACTTTTTGCCTAAGAATGATAATAAGTTATTATAAAAATTTGAAAAATATATGTTTTTTATTAATAAAAATTTAAGGACTAATGAGAAAGAAATGATATTTGATTTAAATATCAGAGATATGCTTATTATCACAAAGAGAGTATACAGTTTGGTCACATATGAAGAATAACTATTATAGGCTATAAATGTGGATTCAATTTATTCTAAAACAAAATGTATGCCAAGGCTTTTGGTATAAATTTTAGTCAATATAAATTGGATCCACATTTATAGGCTATAATTGTTAGTCTTCTATATGTCTGAACCGGACTCTCCATTTGATTGGATTATAACTCTGTTAAAAATATAATTTGAAAATTATCACAAGAATGACATACAATTCAAATTATAAACTATTTTAATCACAAAATAGTTTCATTCATTTCTTAGCACTAATGGTCCGTTTGATTGAAAATAATCATTTTAAGAATATTTTACTCAAGATTTTCAAAACTTTGTCAAAATGTACTGAAATATTGCCGGTTATTGTCATTAATTACTTTTAATTATTATAGGTTGTAATTATAATTAACATTTGTCTGAAACTTCATTCATTAAACTGTACTGAAAATGAAATACTAATTAACTAATCAATAATATTCTGAAGTATTGATTATTACTGTAAATTGAATTTAACTGTTTGTTTGATTCAATTAAATGAAACAAAACTCTTCTAAGAAATAAACTTAAGAAATATACTAAAAACCCAAAATTGAAATGAAAATATTTTTTAAATATCTTAAAAATATAATAATTTACTAATCGATAGAACAAGAAAAAGGATTGTCTGCACCCTTTATAGCCAGGGATAGTATGCGCAAAATAGCAGAAAGTTTGAAAGGAGTTTGACTGACGGGTGCAGACAGTTCTCATTTTTACCCTTTTTTCGCATTAAGAGTTCTTAAAGCACTCTTAGAGGCAGCAATTTTTGCAAACTTTCTGTTTTTGCCGACTCCCGCAAACTCTTTGCCGCTAACTCTGACAACAACTCTTATTTTACGACCAGTAATTTGTTCGGATTCACTACAAATTTTAAATTAAAATCAATTAACATAAACAAATTGTTTTAAATAAGAACCTGAACGAAGCGAAAGGAAATCTTTCTCTCAGCTCTCGGACCGGCATTTTTGGAACTTTTTCGCTGAAATAATCTGACAAAATGTAAAAATATTTTAAAATCTAAGATTAGTTTTGATTTAATATTTATTTTCAAATAAAATACCGATTTCTGGTTTTAAAAGTTTATAGAAAACAATCCAAACGCCGTCTAAAGAGAGTCCGTTATCCAGATATATAGCGCCGGCGACCGACTCGAAAATATCGCCCAAAGCTTTCGGAATTTCAATTTCTTCGATATCACTGGCATCTTCTTCAGTCAATTTGATAAAAGTGTCATTAATTGCGTTAACTTTATTGTCTTCAAACTTTTTGACATAGGCTTCAATCGCGCGGAACAAATCTGGTGACAAAACCTTAAGGTATTTATGAAAATTAAATTTGACTGCAATGCCAGCGAAGAAGGCGTTGTTGACGAGCGCCGAACGTAAATCAGTTAACTCTCCCGGATCAAACTCTTTATGAATTCTGTATATGTGACGAGTTATCAGATAATCGAGGACTGCATCGCCCAAAAACTCAAGTCTCTGATAACAATCTGTATATCGATTAAAATAATACGAACTGTGAGTTAAGGCTTGAATTAAAAACGATTTGTTTTTAAATGTATATCCAATGATGTCCTCGAAGTGATCTAAATTGCATCCTCTATATTCTCTATAATAAAATTGGTTAATGTCCTGTTCAGACAAGTTATCGCTGTTCCAAATCGCTGTCTTCGGTATTGGTAACCATCGAAACAGTTCAGAACTTTTTAGGTTTTGATTATTTGAATAATCGATTTCCTCTTCATTTGGAGACACTTTAAGTCCTAACCATTGCATGAAAATGAGTGCACTTTTGTTACCGCCAGACATAAGATGAGCTCCAATTAGTGCTTCAACACAATCAGCAATACTTTTATCATTAACTAAATGATGTCGAAACGCACCGCAAGTATTGTTGGGATCGGTTAAAAGAATGGCTTCATTTTCATCAGTTATCTGATACGAAGGCGGTAACCAATTGTGTTGCGGAACCCATTTGTGTGACACAAGCTTTTCACTGATATTTTTTTGGCGTCCGATGTAATAAAGATTACAATTACAAATCTGTATTTGGCGCAGATATGAGAGTCGGCCCTCATCGAGCTCTGGACAACTGTAGTATAAGAAAGCTGTGGTCACAAATTTAAGAAATGAGTCGCCAATCATTTCTAATCGCTCCAAATTGAAAGAATCGGAAGCATTTTGAAGAGTTAATGCTTTCAAAAGGTTTAAAGTTGTCGGACCACAAATAGGTTCAGAAGCCTTTTGGTCATAACTTTCTGTAATATAATGTCTAATATCGCCACTAAATATGAACGGAAATGTTTCTCCATAACTGAGTGGTTTAGAGCTGTCAGTGGTATCGTAAGGCATCAGAAAACTGTTGTTCGCTGTCGGAAGAACTGCATTTCGATAGTCGGCAATAATTTCATCGAATCTATTGATAACCGCTTGAGTTAATTGAATGAATACATTAAAGTCTTCATTATGTGAATTGAGATCAATTATATTGTTCACAGAAGTTGAACTCATATTCTTAACTGATTTACTATTTTCTACTCTAATCGAGTACTCATTTCGGCGTTTCTTTTTTGGTTTCACTACTGACCACTCATTTATATCATCCATTTCATAATCAAATGGATGTCCCTCACAGTCTTCTTCCAGATCTTCTGAGTTTCGTTTCAATTCATTGGGTTCAGAAGATTCCTCATTGTAAACAATTCCAGACGTGAAATCCAAATGTGAGGCAAGATTTATGTGGTTTTCCTCCACATTCAATGATCCAATCATCGGATTGGTCTCCAAATGAATTATTTGGCGGAACTCTTCGGATAGAAATATATGATTCAAGCGATAGAGAATTGCGGGCAAACATAACGCCTGACGCCATAGAGAGCTCGGGAAGGGATGGATTGCGATGAGTTCGGGCACAAAATGTTCCTCTTTGTCAACACTTAGTTTTCCGAGTTTGAATGGTCTCAGTTGTGAACAATTCTTAACAGTTCGGCCCTCTATTAGAAGTTGACTTTTATTAACGATTTCGACATTATATTTTTCTCTATAAAAATGTTCAAATGTTTGGTAGTGTTTGTCCGTCCACTTAGACTTTGGCGTTAAATCAGTCACTTTGAGTGCATCATAAAACATGATCGGATCGTTATCATCAATCCTATACCAGGGATAGAATACACAGTCATCGAATGCCTGTGCATTGAAAATAAACTTCATTCTATTGAAAAGGGGAATCGGTTTGACAACAGGTTTCCAATTATTTATTTGATCGATAAAATTCCAGTCAATTTCTTTGTCAATCATAAGTGGAACCATTAATAAATTGAAATCTGATTTACGTGAATCAAAATTAATATTCACGTCTTCATCAGCTTTTGGACAGCCATTGATGTGCTCTAAACGCAAAACTCTTTCAAAAGTGAATCTATGAAACATTTCGATTGATTTCTTCTGATCTGAACTTAAATTAATTGTTCGGTTCAATGGAGTAAAAGTTATATCCGATTGACTGCAATTGCGATCATTGGCGGCATTTGACCTGACATTTACGAACACAGGAAACGAACATTTATTGACAATTGGTTTAGAAGTTATGGCACCGAATGTCAATCGACAGTAACGGAAACAATTGACTTCTGGATATTTAATTCCAATTTTATGTAAATAATAGCTATTTGTGTCGACCGAAGATCGAGTGAATACTTGAGCCAAACGTTTAGAATAGATTTCTCGATGAGTTCGAGTACCGGATCGTTGTTTGCTATCAGTTTCAGAGTCATAATTATATAAATTTAATCCCAATTTTTCAATATATTTATCGTTAAACTCTTGTTTACTGATTGGAAGGAAAGAGTCGTTAAGTTCGCCGATTTTATGGAGTTGTTTACAGGCCTGGAGGGCAGCACTCTTTTTGGCACCTTTTTTAGATTTGCGGAAATCTCCATAAATTACTTCTTTTAATGGACTATTCACCGGTAATTTGACTGAACAGCGATATTGTTTGTCAGCGATTTGTTTGATTTCAAAAATAGGAACCAATTTAGTAAACGAATCTGAAGGAAGTTTATTGCAATATCGATACAACAGTGCTATAGCGGTACGGGATGTGATTCGAGCATCACTTTTCTCACTTTTGTAGTATTCGTCTTCATCTGAACTATTGCTATCGTCATCAGCAATGAGTGATTTATTTCTAGTTATGCTTTTATTATTCAATTCTTCAATCTTTTTCTCCATTTGTCGAAAGCCATTCAATTGATTTAAAAGTTTATTCGAGTCTTCATTAGATGTCATCATATAATAATAGGCGTCTTTAGCCCGGGCTCTGCCTTTCGATTGCAGGTATTCGCGAAAAGTATTAATTCTATCATATCTGATGACAAGATTACATTTTCGGACATCTAAGCCCTCTTCGAGCACAGATGTGGCCACTAATAGATTAAGTTCTTCAGCTCTGAACTGTTCGATTATTTTCTGTTGCTGTTTATCTGTGAATGAAGTGACGAGAGATTCAAAGCCGGGTCGGTTGGAATGGCCCACAACCCAACCTACTTTCAGAAACCCATAATCGTGCGGTAGAATTGTCTTCATTTGGATGAGCCATTCGGCCAATACTTTAGCGACAGACCTCTGATTCACAAATATAATACCGCAAAGTTCACTATTGTTTTGGCCAATAGGCTTGTATTTCGTCAATATTTCTAATAATCGCCGCATTTTAGGCGAAGATGTGTGGAATGCGGACAATCTGTCCCTTTCTATCTCTGGTTGGAACTGTTTTTTGATGCGTTCCAAATAAGTGATCATAAATCCCAAGAGTTTGGCGTGTTTTGGATTCACGTGTTCATAGATAGCTCTGTATTGAGACATCTCTTCGATGTATTTCTCGACAGCAATGGAGGCGCACCAAACTCCCATCCAAGTCATCGTTATAATGAACACTTGTTTGGTCTCCATATTAGTAATAGTGGTCTCAATCGGATCTGATAACATGTTTCGAATATTTGTCAGACATTTCCGCATTTTTTTAACACTCATTGGAATCGATTCATCGGATTCTTTGAATTTCATCTTCAAATGTAAGATAAATCGATCCAAACCCATGACTGTGTATTGAGCGCATTGAGAAGGCGACGATCTTTGATTCTGAAAAGTCCAGATAATTTCTTCTGGATCTGTGCCGCACAGTTTGGCCACGTCTGAGGTATTGGCGACCGCACAATATGTCTCTTCTAAGTCCTTAATCGCCTCTTCGAACTGATCGGCGATCATCGATCTATTAATAAGACTGGCTGATAGTCCGAGTACTCGAGGCCGTTGACCGTCCGGTGCCTCTCTGTAGAGCTTCATTATTTGTTTGTATGGATGTCCGGACTCTTTTTTGCCCTTTTTTCGTGCCGCCCAATGAACCTCATCCACAATTAACAAATTGACGGCATTGAAGCTTAGAAACGAGTGGTTCAACATATTCAACATAATCATTGGTGTCATTACTAACACCTCATTGTCTCTCAATTCTTGATTCCATTTCTCTGCCTTCCAATAATCGACATTCATATCCCCGGTATAGCCCTTGACTTTTGCATCGAAATGTCTTTGAATTTCTAATGATTGCTGTTTGACTAGTGGTCGAGTTGGCACTAAAAAGAAGGTGCGTTTGGCAGTTCCGGGCGCACCGTTCCTGTAATAACCTTTGAGTTGTTGAGCAAAAGTCGGATCTCTCATCAAAAGTATTGCGATAAACGTTTTACCAGTTCCAGTGCCCAAACACACAATTGTGTTCTGATCTTTGGCCGCATTATATAAATCAATCTATAAATAATATTAATTACCGGTAAAACATTAATATAGAGAAGGCGAGTGTGGAGTAGTGGTGTTAACACTTTAATCCAATCCAAAGGTCTGGTTTTAGAATAACTTTTCTGTTCAAAAAGTGGTGTCTCAGAACAGTTTTTAAAGCCCGCCGACTATAGTAATGACCAATGTCTACATCTAATAGTGAAAACTACCTGATTATTACCTAATCTGAGAGGCCTTTATAATGGGAGTTGGCTTTAATGTGGAGTCAATTAATAAAGAGAAGGGATTTCATCCAATTTTTTGAATATGAATAATATGAAGAGACAATAAGAGAGTTCCTCCATTTATAAACTTAGATTTGGATAAATTTATAAAGTGGTAATAGATTTGTATTCAGTGCAGCACTTATTGGAAATGATTGACAAATTCTCGTAAACTATTTTAAATCAAAGTAAATCCAAAGGACTGAAAACTTTTACTCAGAGTTTTGCCAATAATTGGTGGCAGAGTTAGACTCATCTTTCTATAAAATAGTATACAAAGCAATTAGTACCTGATATGGACGGGCGATATACTCGACTTTTTCCACTCCATTAGCACTCATTTTTCATCAGTTTTAGCTGTAATTATAATTTTAATTAAACAGTCATTCAATTACTGTTTAATTATGGATTTTAATTAAAGATAATTAAAACTTTTACATTAATATAACATTTAATCTAAAAACTTACAACACTTACAAGACATATATTGATTGCATAATATATGTGCAACTGAATAGAGGAGTGAAATGATAATAAATAAAGTAGGTCTTTTATTTATTGATCAATGATCATGGTCGTTTTAGTTCATAATCACTATTAACGTTATTTAACGCAACACTTGAGCTCTTATTCGTTAAAAAAAATTTAATTGGATTCTGTTTTGTGTGGGTTTTAAGACATAATAATAAAATATATTAATTATTTATAATACAAAACTTTAGAATAAGATTTTAAACGAAAGACTAACTGATTATTAGTTATGTGATATAAGTTATATACAAAAACTTTTAACGCATACATAAGTTATTTAAAAATGTTTTCATAACAGATGGGAATTGGAATTATTAAAGAATAATTCAATGCTTAGAATAATAACAATCATTGTTTAGTCTAGTTTTTAATGAACATAATTCTCGAGGATTTGGATATTTTGTAAGAAATAAATCTGCACTCAAACTGACTCCAACTCCAACTCAATTCACTTTTAAGTTGAAATACAAATAAATTGACTGAAATTATGTTTTCATGAATTGAAAAACACTAAACCGGATGTACTATCAATCGATAAAATGTTTATGTTATATAAAACTCCAGTCTTTTTAGTCATTAAATTTGAATAAAAACTCAACTCTAAAATAAGACTCTATTTATTTAATAGGAATCCTATCATAACATATCTCTTCTTTCAATAATTTGATGGCAATAGACTAGAGTTACAAATTCAGACAATTTTAAGACTTTGTTGTGAATACTGAAAAAACTAAACTTGGTAAAGGAGCTAGATTACAATTTATTAACTACACCATTGACCATGCTAATTCTCTGCTTATTTGTTTAGTATTGAGTTTTGGAGGTTTTGGAGGAACCGGAATATAATTTGTCTAATATTTTAATTAATTGATTCAATACTTATTTGAAATGACCGGTAGTTTTGTTTTATTTTAGTGAACATTAAAAATATTTTTTGATTTCTCCCTTAATTCAAAATTATTGAATCAAAACAATACTTACGTTTAATTAGTTATTCATTATAATTACAGACATAATATTAATCATTTGAATCCGGGACTAAAAACATATAACAAATATGAAAAATATTTTAATAAACGAAACATTGACTGAAATATTCAAAAAATTAATTTAAATCTGAATGAAAACAATGAAAGGGATGTAAAAAACATTTCGTCATTGTTTTGAATTTAAAGGGATTGAGAATAGATGTGAACGCCGTCTCATATTCAGTGAACTTCAACACAACTATTCTCTATTCAAATAACATTGTGTTCACCACTTTATACACACCTCTAGTCTCTATATATTTAACTAAAACACGTTTTGACAACTAATTGGTTGAACTAAAGTTTGTAAACCAATAATTGGTATAGAGGTTATCACAGAAGTTGGACTAACTCTAACACAAAATATTGAATTAATCAATTACGTTGCCTATTATTATACATATTATTGTATAATAATATATGCAATAATTTTTTACGTATTATGTGTAGACATTTAAAATTAGCGCTAGAGTTGGTCCAACTTCTATGATTGGATCTGTATAAAGTTTGGATCCGGACCACAAACACGGTATTCAAACTGATATTATCATTGGATAGTTATTCTAGCTTATTGGTTAGTTTTATTCATTTCACTAATTTCTAAAAATTAAAAATTATTTTCAAAATTCATTTAGTATTAACTAGGCACTTTTTATGGTTCACTTCGTAACCCGTGGATCTACACTGAATCTGTTAAATGATCCCGTAGGTTATTTATAATATAAAGTCTATACCTATATATTTAAGTATTTAGATATATATTTGATTTGATATGATATGATCAAGGTCTATACTGCATATGACTAATATAGCCTTAATATTTATTAATAGATTCCCATACTTTCTCATTTCGTTATTTTATACTAAATTATTGTATAAAATCACTTCGTTTAAAATTACTAGGCCTACCCACCCCAACCTCTACTCCTATAAGATTCTCATTCGCTCTCTCCCATTCCCTCTCTGGGTATATCAGTAATATTTTCAAACTTTTCAAAATTTAATTATTGTTTGAAAACTTTTGAAATAAATTTTCAAAATTTCCAGGCAATTAAATTTTGAAAAATTTGAAAATATTGCGAACGCAGATAGAGAGATACAGAGAAATGAAATTGTACTTTTTATTATATATACTAGGCCTACCACCCAACCCCTACCCCTATCAGATTCAAATTCATTATCTCTCTTTGTGTGTCCGAAATATTTTCAAAAATAAATTTTTGCTTGAAAACGTTTGAAATAAAATTGAAAATTTTTAAAATATTGCGGACACAGATAGACAGGAACGAAAAAGTATTTTTTATTATTATAATTAAACTAACTGAACTAATTGAATACGTGATTTGTATAATTTCAGCTCCTTTTGTTTTTAATTCCAATTTAGAAAATTTTTAATATTATAATACTTTTTAATATTGTAGTATAGCTTGATAATATTCATATTGTAAGCATTTTAAAATGTTATGATTTCATTCATA
>JAQFYS010000119.1:0-11350 GCA_034694945.1 Carabodes femoralis | reverse complement strand
ATAGTATATGAAATTTTAATTAGATTTATTAGTGATTAATTTGATTAATTAGAGGTTAATTAGATTTATTTATTAGTTAATTACTGAATAAATATTCATACCTTTATGTTGTGTAAGAAAATTATGTTTTGCTGAATTGTGATATAAACTGTCAGACTTATGATCAGAGAGTATAGCACTGACACCGAATTTGAGAGGAATCGGTGTTTTAGTGGGCGGTGTATTAGATTCGGATTGTGGTTCGGCTCCATATGAAGACTCGGTTTCGAGATCCGAACAGTTCAATAGATCTGCGTTTCGGTCAGCTTTGATCAAATCAGATAAGCATTGTTTAACATTACAGTTTGAATAACCGCACGGACTCTGGTCTGGCGGATGTGCCAGAGGTCGAGATATATATGAGGGGTCTTTGCCGACAGCTACCACTGCAGCCGCCGCTCGATCTCTAAGTATATTTTCGACTAAAAACGATGAATTAGTGGTCGGATGATTAAAGTCAGGTGACAATGGATTGGATGCGGCCGATGATGAACACGATCGCAGAAATGATGGATAAATGGCTGCGTGAGTGAAGATATGCGGAAACATTGCCATCAATAGGAATCAGAATCACTTGTCTGTGCACTTCTGTCTGCGATACAATTCACTTCAATTATTTCAAATTTTTAATAACTCTGAAACTAAATGAGAGAACTTTTGTCAGCTTTTAGTGAAACACAAAACTCTTCAAAAATTTTATATAAATTAAATAATTAGAGCAAACATTAGTACTATTAGGAAGAATAAGTTATCTCATTATTAAATCACAATTAATATTAATTGTTATATACTTTAAAACAATATATTAGAAAAAGTTTATATACTATTATAGTTGACTATTAAATGACGGCTTTGAATGACTGGTTGTGAAGAAGTGGATTCTCCATCAGTTCAGTAGCAATAAATGGATAAAAGTTGTTAAGATTTTTTGACCACAAGAGAGAAATGTTGTGAACGCTGTCGACTCGAATATATTTTTTTGCTTTAGGCCTGTGCTATGAATTATACAAAAGATGAAGTGAGACTCCAAATGAGTTTGTAATCGGAGGAGCGTTTAGTGGGAGAAATGCATGAGTTGGTGCCCAATAATCATTGGATAGGGCGGAGATCTAACCTCACGCACATGAATGTATAGCCCAATGCAAAATCATTGTACACTTAGGATACATAGAAAAGACACAGCAGTGCGATAATATCGGAGCGCACATACCTTTAAATATCAACCATTTAGAGTTGTGATGCTTTTATTATGTGCGCTATTGCTGTGCCTTTCAATCGATTACATTAGATTTCAAATATATTTTTCTTTAAATTTAATAATAACTCACAATTCATTCAATTCATGTTTTTAATGTGAATCTGATTAAACCGCTATAAAGAATATAAAGAATTAAATTCTTTCAATAAAATTCTGGATTACATCTGAAATATCGTAGACTTAACCTAAAAAAAG
This sequence comes from Carabodes femoralis, assembly GCA_034694945.1. Lineage (NCBI taxonomy): Eukaryota > Metazoa > Arthropoda > Arachnida > Sarcoptiformes > Carabodidae > Carabodes > Carabodes femoralis. The sequence continues at coordinate 9,858 of JAQFYS010000119.1, read as the reverse complement.
CTAATTTTAGAATTTTATTTGACATTTCCGCCCATTATATATATCGCTATGACTTCTATTTTATCGATTTTTAAAAAAATATATCGACTCTAAAATTTTAATCGAATTTCTTATTTAAAAACTCAAAAAAATAATAATTAATTTCAATTAATTTATTGAGTGTTAATATTTGTAATTCCATTAATCTCATAAAAATTAAAGCAACACAAAATAAGTATGATATGACCAAGGCATTATTTAAAGTGCTTTCGAATTTAAAATTATTGATTATTAAGACAAAATAATTATATCGAAAACTTAATGATATTTATAAAATTCTAAAATAAATTATACAAATTATGAAATAATAACATATATATAAATAATCAAAAATTTTAATCATATCTTATAAAGTGATGATAGAATTATCTAAAACATCATTTAATCAAAATTTGTTTGAATCAGTCCATTATTATTCGGCACTCTTTCAAAAATTTAGTGAAAGTTTTGAGTAAATTTTCTGTACATAACTATTGAAAAGTCATTTATCTTATTCTGTTTGAATTTGTTTCTAACAATCGATAATAGAATTTAAATTACTAGACCTTAAAAATAGAGAACTACTAATTTGGTGGTCAAGAGGTCATTGAATGTAGTGTTTTCTAAGCAAAACTTTCCGACTAAACTAATAATTATGTGAAGCGAAGCCTATTTTTAAGGCCCTCAAATTTAAGCACAACTTTTTCAAACGAGTCTTTTTTGAAAAATAATGAATATATGGAACAAAACAGTGAAAAGATAACAAAAATTTTCTTTAACTGTGTTTTCGCCTTTTGAATATAAATCAGTCAATAAGTGATTCTCTGACCAAATGTCACCAAAAACACAAACGAATTGCCGAATAAAATGTGAAAACGAGAAGAATTGAGAAGTTTTTGGCTCTTTTTGTTTCCACATCTCATAAATAGCATAATGTGTTCGCTGTTTATAACCCGATATTAAGAGTAAAATCAAAAGGCAGTCAACGGCTGTCATCGTCTAAATCGAAAATTAAATGTTAGCTCAAAATGTGTGAAAACTGTATTACAATAATATTCAATACATTTTTTACTCGTTAAAAGTGAATCAGTTTTTCTAATGACCTAAAAATAGGGCTAAAAATCTTCTCATTTTTATTTACATAAATTTCATTATGAATTGAAACCAAAATTTTAAATAAATGAAATCAAATTATTTATTCATTAAAATATATGTTTGTAATTAGAATTTTCCAAAAAATTCAATTTATTATACAAAATGAGCTAAAATTATGAAACTTTAATATTATTTATACTATGATTATACAAAATTTTAATATAGATAATAATAATTAGATGAATGAATAGCTTTAAAATTATTGAAATCATTTATAGTCGAAAGAGTAATAAAATTCATAATAAGTAATCATTAATTAAAATTTAAACTATTGTTTGAAACTAAAACCTAAGTGACCAATAATCAGGGTCTAAACAAATTGCAAAATCATAATAACTTAATTAAAATTTTTTAAATTCTTAAGGGAGGAGAGAGAGAGAGAGAGAGAGAGAGAGAGAGAGAGAGAGAGAGAGAGAGAGAGAGAGAGAGTTAATTAAGCAGATCGTTAGATATGATAATTATGTTTGAATCAAATGATTGAATTAAATTAGTGTTTAGTTGACTAATAATTCGCCTAAAAGTGAGTCTCTATTTAATTAGTGCTGAACTGACGAACACAAATGTTTTACAGAAGAAATCACATTCACATTCAATCAGGGCTTTACGTCTATAATACAAATTGATATTTTATATTGTTATGCTTTCCATTCATCAAAAGTTTTGGACACAGATTAGGCACCGGAAGAGCTTTTGTTTTTCAATCATATCGTCAGTAATGTATCCATCGATGGCTACTTTATTTCAACCATTGGTTGCTCTTATTGTTAATATCGCTAATAGTGAGCAAAAGCAGTGAACCGACAGTTAAGTTATGTGTTTGACTTTATTCCTATGCTCTCAATCACCAGTTCCTCTAAATACTGTTTCATTGCAATCAAATGTTCAAAAAACTTATCGATCGATTAAACCGATGGACAGACACTCAGACACTAGTATTTATATGTAGTATATCTTCTATAGGTCTCATATATTATATAAAACAAACAGTTGTATTGAATCGCTAAACACTTTAACCACTTATTTATGATATAATTAAATAAATGATTTTCTCTTAATTATAATTACTTAAAATTTTTAATTAATTTAAACTAAATTCTGGATTCGAGTGAAATTGGTTTTGAATAAGAGTTAAATGATTATTGAGAGAGAAATAAGTTTTGTGTTAGAAGTGAGTATTGATTGAATTGAATAGAAGTGATTGTGTTTCACAAACAGTTGAGAAGACTGTCTGACACGACGGCTGTCGCTGACAAATATATACGAGATTTGTGTTCAATCCAATTGTGCGACCGATCGGACTCTCGGCTCTAATTACACGAAAAATGGAAGTCTATGGTTATCGGCTATGTTGGGCATCGGCTGTATTGGGCAGTTCGCTCTGTTTCATACAATCCAATAAAAGATCATCAATTGTTAAGTCTTTTCTTCTCAATATAACAACGATATGAGAGCCAAATATTATGGTATATATTATGTGATGGTCTGCCTATTGAGTCACGACTAACAGACCAGTGAATACAGAGCACATACAGTGGCAGAGAGAGAGAGAGAGAGAGAGAGAGAGAGAGAGAGAGAGAGAGAGAGAGAGAGAGAGAGAGAGTGAGGGATGGAGAGGAGAGATGGGAGAGAGAGTTGGATGGAATGGTTGCGAGTGTTGGTGAGAGTCTAATAGAGCACAGCTGGTTGTGACACAATGCACTGATGAATGGATTGGAGCACAACTAGATTTCTCTCGTTGGGAGCACTTATTGTTTGTCTACAGAATATACAGAACTGGCGTTTGCCCTAACTTTTTGGTTATTAAGTTTTATAAAACTCAATATCACTCCAATGTTATATTGTTTGCCTTAAATAATGCATGTTTTATATACTTTACTTACATTACCTTACATTACATTACGATTTTGTGCCCTTTATTCTAATGTCTTAACCAATCATTTATAGATAAAAGAAATATTTTTCATTTTTCTCAAATATATTTCATAAATAACTCGAATATAAATATTTGCTTGAATACAAACTTTAGTTATAGCTATAAAATCATGACTTTTTTCATTTTGACATTCATTCATCTGATATTATATAATATGATTATAAAGTATATATCGATTAAAATATGCCACAATATTTGAAATCTATTTGAATTCTTGACTTCTGATCATATGATCAAAAACACAAAATTTAGTAAATCAGTTTCGGTTAACAAAATTTTGTCTATGAATAATAAATTCAATTCAATTTATCTGATTAACTCAAAATCAGACATTTTTCTGCTAAATTTATATTGCCTAGATAAACTATCTTTCTTAAATCTGCAATTTCTCATCAAATTTAAAGCGTTCATTTCACTCAGATATTAAAACTCTGATTTTAATATAATAAATCACTTGTATATTTGCTGGTTAATTGTTAAGTTTTACTATTTTAATAATTTTAATTTAATTTAATTGAACTTAAATTTAATTTAAAAAGACAATAGACATATTGGAAACAATAATATTGACCTAGCTCATAAATATTCCACAGCTAAATTAATCTTATATTTTATTAACATTTAGTGAATTAAATAAATACAACATTTTTTGTATATTTTATATTTAATTTTAAACAAAATGTGTTGAATATAATATGATTTGTTGTATTCAACACTTATTTATTAGATTACACGATAAGATGACAATTATTGTCAATAATAATCCTACAAATAGACCACATTTCGGGGGATTTGGGATATGTTTAGTGAATTTGAATGCATTTATAGCTTAGAAGTGAGAGAAAGATTTGTCAATAGGAAAAAGCAAAGAAAAGAAGAGTAGAGAAGAGATGGCCAACGATTATGAGATTCATTGGCGACAAATAGCAAGAGATGGTAAGGAATGACGAAGAGAACAGATGTATCGGCGGTTTTATATTGTATTCGTTTTTTCGGATCTCTTTTGTAAACAAACTTCAATGAAATGAAATATGTTTTGCATATATATGTGATCAGAGCAACAATTATTCATTTATCACATTCTGTATGAATAGAGTAGTAAAAAGAAAATATACTTTTTATAGTTAAAAAGCTGAGAGGAATCAAACCATTTATATTTGTCGTTAGTCTCCCATTCAAATGGTTGTCATTAGTAGGCGTGAACTCCCGATTGTATCTTCGGGTGCATCAAAATATGGGTGGTTTTCATACATAGACTCTCTCTAAATGTTCACTTTTTGTCATTTACGGACTTTTGACTCTAAAAATATAATAACTTTTGTTAACTTTTACTAATTCAATGACTTCACTGACAAACTTGACTCTCAGTCGCAGCTCTTCTCATACAAAATACAATAAAAGTGTTGACACTCTTTGCAAATGTTGCCAAAACTTATGGAAAACGAGTTGAGAAGAGAACCCAAACCCACCGAATGTCATAGACATCACTTACAATCAGTTTAAGAATGAATTAGACCTTAATATCAGTTTGAAAAATATTGTAATTTAAAAATATTAACGGATTTAATACTCTAAATACTGAATACTAAGTATACAGAGTATGTCATTCAAGAATTGAGTGATTGAATCAATAATATTGTTTAATCTGTTATTCGGTTATGAAAAGAGCACTCTTTAGTGCTGTAATAAAAATCTGGATAAATAGGGGTCACGTGTGGCCATTGAATGGTCAAAAATAATGGTCAAATTGGCCTTTTGTTGAAACCTTTTAGTCGCAAATATAAATTTCATAGCTTTGAATACTTTGTATAACAATGAGGCGAAAAGAGAACATTTGTATTGAGTTATAGAGTTAGCCCTAAACTATATATCCATATATTTTGGAGCAAAAAATCTCTGACAATATTTGCTTTCATGTCAAACAAGGATAGAATAGTTTTGCCACTCTTTAGAAGAGAGGCATTTAAAGTAAACAATTCATTAATTGGCGTCAAATTTCAAGTAATATCTGCTTGAAATCATAGAATATTGCTTATATTAATATTATATGCAATCATAACATATTATCAAAGTCTCACCTATTCTCAGATATAATTACTAAAGGCGTGATTCACTTCTGACATATTCTATAACTTATTAATTCTAATTCACTAATACTTTAATTATAGTGTTGTTCGTGAGAGAAGAGAAATACATTATAAAACGTTCGTTCAATTCTTCATTATTAAGTTATCCTCATATCTGACAGCGATTTACTTACAGTTCGCTTATTTCAGAAACAAATTTGATATTATTTTAATAAATTATGAAAAAATAAGCTTTTCTTAGCATTAATACTACTTTTATTAACAATATCTTAATGATAGTTATCTTTAGTTAATAGCGTTTAAGCTTTTGTGTCAAAACATATAAACAAAAATTTCATTAAAATATTATATAAGTTTTAATGGTATTAATTAAGTGGAGTTTAAATAAAACAAATTTTATTTAGATGTTTAATGAATAAACTTAATATACTCTGATGTGAGGCAAGTGATGTGAGAATCGAAATATTCAATACTGAATACTATATTGAATAATATTAGGCATAAAAATATGTCGTTTCACTGCTTTAATGCTTTATTAGCGAAATATTCTAATAATAGTTTCGTTTGAATAATACCTTCTTTTTTGAATACATTTGTTCTGCAAATATTCTCACAAATGAGTTACTCGTGAATCAAACAGCGGTAATATTGGGGCGCAGAGGCAGTCCTAAGCTGTCACTCGACACCCATACGGCCAGAGCCAGTGCTCCACTGCTCTGACTTAACTTAAGGTATTAAGTCATTGCTTCTGACAAATTACTTCTCAATTAGTTCTGGTTCTGTATGAAACTGATTGCAACCAAAGAAACGATTTTACGCTAAACACTAACTGACGATAGTATGAGAGGCAAACATATTCAGGGGAAACACATTTTATGACTTTTATTTAAATAGGACAATACCGGCCCTTTGCGACACACCATTCCATTATTTCCTCCCAATTCAGTCTTCGGCTAATCTCTAATTCGGTTTTTTTCGAATAACATTTCATTTTATTTATTTTTAGTAAAAAATTATTTATATTCTCAAAGTTATTGAAAATTTATTTTAATAAAAAATAGTAGTTTTTCTGGTAATTAATAAATTAAAGAATTAATAGTTTGTTGTTATGACATACAAGTCGTGATTCATTGCATATTTCGATAGTTTTTCAATTAAAATAAAATTCACGACTAATATTGAAAATGCATTTATTATTTATATTTTTGGAAACAATAATAATTATTAAATACCTTATAATAATTGACCGAAAACTGAATCAAACAAAAAAGTATTTGTAGTTTTTTGATGACAAGCAGTAAAAGTTTAGTTTTGAGTGTTAGGCCAATAGGTATGAGCGGTGGACTACCGGAATAGTGGTATTGTTGTAAGCGATCGCTGATTGAGACCTCAACTCCAATACTTGAGCAGAAAATCTCATTTGTCATCTGATTAGAATAGAGATTAGAAAATGGTTTTCAATGATTTATTTAGTATAATAGATATCGAATTGGGTAACGCTAACAAGATTTGTGGCATTTCCCATGACCAATGCCATACACCATAGATCATAGACCATACACACCATACACACCATAGACCATACCATTGACTAAATACTAATACGTTTTCAAACCAATAATAATGAATCGATTGGAGGCAAATTGAATTCTAAATACCGGGTAAATCTTTTTCAAAAGAATCACATAGTTTTCATTCCTCCAATCGATTCTATTCAAAGTCTATTATTTTTATTATTTCAATGCTTTTCATATTTATTGAAAGTTTTTAGAGGATCTAAAATTTTCAACTCATTTAAGACATCCACTTTGTATTAGAATTTTGTGGTCCTATCTGTATATCACTACAGATATCCTATTATAAAAATTCAATTCTAAAATACAACAGAAAATTGAGTTAAATATTAAATTAATAAATGTTTAGTTTGAGTATTAAATGATTTATTATTTTTGTTGTTGAGTCAAAACTGTTTTAAAACCTATTTATATAAAACCAGTTTTGACTTAAAAATTTAATTTATTTTTAGATTAAATGAATTAAATTTATGAGTGGAGTAGACTTGGGTTCGGTTAGTATTAAGAATGAGAGAGAATTAAAGTAAACTAATATTTTAAAGGAAAAGTCAGTTCTGGTCTGTATTTTGACAAATAATAGTTATTTAAACAAACATTAAGTTTTATTGGATCAAACAAATGCTGTTTATAAAACATTATTATTATTGACCATTTTATGATATACTGGAGGAGAAGGAGAAATAGCTCCTCATCAGAGCCAGAATGAGAACACAACAGTATAACAGCGCTCGTCATTCGCTATTCAATTGTTTGAGATATCGTTATATTAAGTAATATAAGTTATATATATATATAAATCGTCATCTCTTAACGTTCTGCTATTGAATCTCGTGAATATAAATGTTGGGACAGCTGTACGGCACCCAATTCGATGACACCAACACTTCCAACATATATACCATCACTAACCAGATTCCATAGACAAGAGAACCGACTGAGTATAGAAAGAATCACTCACTTAGAGAATCAAAGAGGAGAGAGAGAGAGAGAGAGAGAGAGAGAGAGAGAGAGAGAGAGAGAGAGAGAGAGAGAGAGAAGAGAGAGAGAAGAGAGATGGTTGAGAACTGGGCTCAAACATTGTTGGCGCTAATATGTGATACTTTTGGTCAAATGTTTTTATATTTTCGCTCCGAATAATTCAGAGTTAAAGTAATAGAAGGAAAGCATATGTGATATGATTTCAACGCATTTATTTGTTTGAAACACAATATCCTAAATGGCTCTATCGATGTGACGGTGCTCTCAATGCTATTCTATATTCTGTATGCGAGTGATGCCAGCAGTGATGCAGTGGAGGAAAGGCATTAAGTTTGGGCTACAAGTCATAACATTATATTCATTTTGCAAATATACTATTGTTCACAAAACACTCCAATCTGTGACTCTTTTATTAAGATTTGATTTAAATGTTTAATCTCTCACTGCTTAGCATTAAAGTGAAGACAAAACATCGAAAGTCATAATAAAATAAGTTTTATGAATAGCTTTATGACTAACACAACACTTGTGTCACTGATTTCAATATATATTATATAGAATTAGTCATAATTTCATTGATAATCAATTGAATCTGATTTGAAGAGAATTTTCGGGGAATAAATCAATTAATTCGGAGATTTGTTGATCGAAATGTCTTAATAACGTTTGGCTCAAAATCATTAATAAGTATAGAAAACCCATTACTCTATTGAGTCAATGATTGTTTGCAATAAATCGATATTCGAGTGATTAGAGACTACTTTCTTATTGTATTGCTTTTAATATCGCAAATAATTTATTACTTTTCATAGATTTCATATATGAGCGCAAGTTTTGTCAATAATAGCTAAACTAAAGCCAATTGTTTACCGATAAGTAATAATAAGTTTATTACGAGTCTGTTATACATTGAAAAGAATGAAAGTATAAAGAAATATAATATTTCTATAATTCTATAAAATGTTTGCAAACATTTGCCATTTGATGTCACAATTTGTTGCATTGAACGCATTACTGGCTTTTATTATAACAGAATCGGTATATCAACGATCAGAATCGTTGAGCCAATAATAGAGTAGACAAAGTAGTTGTGAGATATAGTTAAGACTGCATTTGATCGACAAAACTAATGTACGGGAAAATACATGAGCCATTCGGGCCGCACATGACTGACCAATGACTTAAACTCGGCTTTATTTATGATGATTATGAGCTGAGAAATCATTTACTAAACTCATACCAACATTTGGGTAATTCATTACTTTAATTATGACTTTAAGACTCATTTTGTTTGTTATTATAGCAATAATTTTATTTACTTTATTATAGCTATAAAGTCAGTGGATTTCATGTCAAAAAATTTACTCAAATTATTGGCTTATATTTATTAAAGATTGAAATTTTATTTGAAAATAATTTGACTCTCATTTGCATAGTTTCTAAATGATTACAACTTATATGAAAATTATTATAATTTAGATTAAGAGTACAATTGTTTGACAAAAATGAAATGAATTATTCATAAATGAATGCAAACTAATTAACAATCGAAACACACAATCAATGCTAAAGACATATAATTATTCATTTAATGTTTGTTTGTTATGAGAATTCATTACTTCTTTGCATTTTTATTCACACTCTTATTATTCCTGAACAGAATCTAAGCTTTTGATATATTCATTATATGAATCATCAGTTGTTCTAATTCTAATGAATTTATATCATTTACCATCAAAACTATTTTCAGGTATAAAAAAATAATACAAAATATTTTCATAAAGAGTCTATTTTTAAATATGCCTGCTTAACAGCTTTCTGGCCACAGATTTATTGCATTATCATAATATTTGTAAATCGGTATTAATGAGCCCTAAAATTAAATAAAATTTGAAAATTCACTAAATTGTGATTCAAATGCAGCGGATGTTTAACTAAAATAATTTAAGGCTAGTTTAGAACTTATTAGATTCGTTGAGCCAATATTATACAAATTCTATTATTATATTTGAGATGAATATGAATTCAAACAGTGACCAGATATTATAAATGCAGTGAAAAATGAGATACAATTTCAATCAAATCTATTGAATATTTATATCAAATTTTAGAA
>JAQFYS010000118.1:0-11369 GCA_034694945.1 Carabodes femoralis | reverse complement strand
TATTTCTACAATATATCTATTTTTGAATGACATCACGACTAGAGTCAGTCATATAGTATTTGCTCATTATTTTGATTTTCTTTTCTCGATTCCAAATACGAATTATATTTCGATTTATATATATATTCTTTTAGAGAATGAGAGACGAAAAGAAAGATATTTTGTGCGACAAAATATTTTTCGAGTCATGTCGTACGGCATATGAAATAGAAATTCTTTATTATATTTCGCTCTTATATACAACACCTGAAACTCTCTATGAATTTTCAAATAAAATTTTTCCTAAACTTTTTTTTAAAAAAAGGGATTGAATGCAAATTTTTTGAATTTTTCTACCAATGGATTCATTTTAATTTAGTTGCAAAGAATTTATGAAAACTATTATTTTGCAAAATATGTGCATATATTATGTTATATCATATTATATTATAATGTTTTCTTTGCTTTATGTGCATACAATTATTCGTTTAAAATTTGATATATTAAAAAGGAATTGAGTTTTTTATCAATACTTACATCGTTTCATAAAAGAGATTCTAATATATAATTTGTAGCAAAATTTCAGTGCATACGATAATGAATTTTTGCCCATAAATTCCGGTTAAATATATACTGTCTGACAGGAAAGTACACATAAATTAAAATATAAACTGAATTAGAGTTAAACTGAAAATGGCATTCATTGACTAATTCTTTTGGTCTCATTTTCATCGATTGAATTAGAAAAGTGTAGAATAGAGTTATTTAGTAGAGTTGGAGCACAAATTCGACTATTTTCCAACTGCTCTGTAATTGTTTTACTCTTCACTCTCTTATTGTTGACTTAAATGAGAGACACATTCTTTCATTCTCTCATCTATTGCTAACAAATCATTGTTGAAACTCTCTCTGCTTTATAGAAGATATACTGTATTGAAGTGTATAACGAGAGCACAGGTTTTTAAATTGGTTTTCATCAGCCAATCATTTTCTACTTGAGTGCACATTTCAGGTAATATCTAATGAGTTAATTATATTTTTTCTATTAATATATTAAACATTTATATTAGTTATGGGTCTAATGCATAAAATATTGACTAAATGTTATGCAATATATGTTAAACATTTACTTATTTAAAGTATATTTAATTAATGTTCAATATTGAAGAATACATTGTTATTGATCGCCAAATTTATAATCAATATCTCACAACAAGACTTAATAGCAGTGTTGTTACCTCCTCTTTCTAGCATTCTATATAATTTATTGAATTAATTTCACCACGTTTATACGGCATATATTTATGAGAGATAACTTGTTCATAAATTTTTATAGCTTCATAATAATTGAGTTTAAAATTCTTAATGGTTAATCTGCTGCATAAAATATATTTCCTATAACTAGAACTCTATACTAACCTGTGTTTTAGCACGCTTATTTTTTATTGCTTTATTTTAGGACTTATATATGTGTGTCAAACATGTTAGCTCTGTCAAACTCAAGACTGTCTTTCAGTTCGGCTTAGACTTAAAAATTGACACTAGATTTATCTCTACACTATATTCCCATAGACGTATAATTTATAGAGTCTTGTTAAAGGCGTCTCCCCGTGCTTTTGTCTGAGTCAGCTTTAGATGAGTACAAATCAAGTTCATAATTTCCTGAATGTTATCACAAATAGAATACCAAATAAGAGATGATAATAAAGTATCGCTTTTATAGTGATGTACTCAGTTTTACTATTCAGTTTGCTATTCAATACTTATATGTGGTTACAATATATACAATAAGTTCTGTACAATATTAGAAATTTAGTTTGAATTTAAGTCAGGTTTGAAATAGTCTGAAAATTGGAATTTTAAGATTTTGTTTATACATAAATATGGTTTTAGTGTATGATTAGGCTCTTGAAGATATAAAAATAATTTTTATGCATTAGAAGATAACGAGAAAATCATTTGTTGAAAAGGAGTACAAAAGAAAAATAAACTAAATTTGGATTTCCTTTCGCTTTTAATACTAAAAATTTTACTTTATTTATGCCTTTTTAAACGAAGTGCAAAATTCAAAGCTATTGGAGTGTATTCTCTCATATAAATGGCTTCAGTTATGAATGAAATCTAGTTTTGAGGCAAATTCGCGAATACATTGACTCTATGGCAATGAGCGTCGGGTCAGAAGCTATAGCAGCCATAGTATGTGTTTAACATAGATTGACACAACCATTTCACACAATTCCCTTTTATTATAACAGTTCTCTTAATTCTATCGAAACTCCAGTTTCTTTGAAGAGAAAACTATTTCTTTGGCATAACTATTAATGAAGAGAACAATAAAAGATTTGAATCACGAGAGGCGAGAGAAACGAATAAATTGATGATTGCTTTCCAATGCATTTCAAAGCACTACTAATTCAAATAACAAAATATGCAAATCTAATGAAAGACAGATTCATTGGATTCCCATTCCCTCCCATTCCTCCCATTCTTAACTATCGTTAAATCTCTTATCCTTTATATTCTTTACACACAAAAGACAATTATTTACTTTTAAAACTTTTTCCAATTTTATTGTGGGATTTGAACTGAAATTTTTTAATTGAATAAAAACACAGGAAATGCTAAACAAAATTCAGTAAATGCTCAAAAATTTTTGGCACTGATTAAAAAGTTCTGAATTTTAATTTGTTTGGAGAAAGAATTTATTCTCTCAACCATTAGTATAATTCAATTTAAAGAATTCGTAATTCTTTGAGAGAGAGAAAAAATCATAAAAATTTTTATTCAATAATTCATGTGAAATATTATTGAAATCTATTTCAAATCAACTTTTACTATGAAAGCAAAGAAAAAAAATGTTTTTAGAAAAAAAATTGTTGCTTTGACTTAAAATTAAATTAAATTAAATTTTAAGTTCAAATTCTGTTGGAAATCATAGTATAAACTCATAGAAAATTTTTGTGGAGCCTTTAGGGGATGCCATAACTTGACTACAATTCATTAGACGAGTTAACGTATTATAAGAGATAAAATCAAAATACATTAATATAAGTTATTTTAACATTTTTTTGGTCGATAAGTACATAAAATGGAATAATAGCTATAAAAGTGAAAGACATATAGATATCTGTTATCTATAGAAATCGCTAATTTTTTGTCTCATATCATCTAACAATCATTGGTGGCATCGCCTGATCCAACAGATCCAACATTAACTAAAGATCGTATTTCACGCCCACATCGACTATAAATTTGTCAAAACTGTTTTATAGAATTCTTATCTCAAGTCTTTACAAATACTCTTTATGTGGAAGAATACATAATTTTTGCTGTTTTTTTTGTCAACCATTTGAATCAGGAATATAAGTCATAATATTATATCTTTTGTGAAAATTGTGACAAAATATAAATGAAGTTTGAGGTAAAGGAATAAAACAAGACTAACGAAACACTAGAAAACTGGGGAACACATTATCAATCATTATAGTGCCAATAATGGCAAACACAGAGCACAGGGAGTTTGACCGACTCTATGATAACTGTATATTACGTCTGTATTACTGATTTGTGAATAACGATATACACAGACAGTCAAAGAATACATACAGTTAGAGACTGAGAGACTCACAGAGAAATAGAGAGAGACTCAGAGATCAAATAAAAGTATGAGCTCTCAGATCGAAGGTTTATAGACAGAGGCAGAGGCATAGAGAGAGTCACATCGAGAGAGACTGAAAGAGAGAGAGAAAGAGAGAGAGAGAGAGAGAGACTGAAAGAGAGAGAGAGAGAGAGAGAGAATGACAGCAGAATTACTCTTTGAATGTCATATATTTTAGTGCTGTCCAGTCTATTAATATCCAAACATCAAAACTGTTGGATTATAACATTTAATAATTGATTTTCCCAAACATAGGACACAAACTAATTAAGAATGAGAACAATTTGATGTCAAACAAATTGAATACTGAATTAAATGCATAATTAATTGAATTGAATCCACAATTAAATAAAAACATTATTTCTATTTTAAATACCATTAAATAAAAATATAAATAATATATTATAAAAGTGAAATAATAGAATGTTAAAGCTTAGAAATGTAACCCTGATCATTTTAAAAAATATTATACAATTGAACTCCTTTATAAGAAACCACTTTATAACAAATATCGAGACTATAATAAACATTATATATTGAACTAAAAGTAAAGTTCCTCTTAAAAATAGTACATCTATAACAAACTCCCTTTTTATAAACGAAATTTTAGGAGCGAAGGATTTGTTATAAAGAGGTTTCACTGTATGAATGAATTATTATCATTAATTAATTTGTCTGAAAAAAAGAAAAATTAATTATTTTTGTTCCTTTCAAATAAATTGTATGAAGTTTAATGTAAAAATGAATTATTTGTTTTTCTATTGTCCCAATTCTCATATAAATAGCAATCATTATTAATATTTTAAAATAACATTTAATACATACATATCTAAAATACTGTATTTTCTAATACAATATATATGCATAAGAATTGAATTCTTTTCATTTAATAAAACTTAATTAATAATTTAAACTTAGTTTTTTACTTACATTCAAATTATATGATTTCTCACTGCATTAAAACTATTTGATGTTATTATTATTTTATGAACTCTTATTAAATCTAATATTTCTCTTTAATTCAAATCATATTAGTTTTTGTGAAGAAATATTTAATGTCAAAAGAATTTATTCGAAACATTAGTTTTTATGAAAGGTTCAAATATTTATAATTTAATTTTGATTCAGAATATCAGACACTACTAAAAATAATTCAGTTTTTGTGCTGAAAACTATTTTTACACAAATATAAGGGATAAAAATACTTTTAAAGAGTTTTTCTCAAATATAAAACAAATTTGAAGATAAGAAATATTTTTTTTAATATATTCTATAATAAGTTATTAATAATATTTGGTATATAATAAGTTATAAATAAATTATTAACAATAGTTATCGGTTATAATATAAGTCTGTCAATGAAATGAGACCATCACTGAAATTATATTAAACTCTTCACAAATCATACACATTCTAATAATACTTATATAAATACATTAAATGAAAGAGTTGTGTCAGAATTATAGACGAATGGCATAGATTTTTCTAAATTACCCGTATATTCATTAATATTCATTTATCTAATTATATAGTAAACCTGAATTTTGTTTTAAGTTAATGTATGTTAATTTGTTTATAATAACTAAACTAATTGTGTTTTATAAATGACATTTTTAGTACAATTTGATCAAAATTGTTTAGTTAGGAAAAAAGGGAAAGAAAAGTGAACTATTGTTAAGACTGGCATTGAAAAGACGGGCATAACTGTATTGTATGGCCAACAACATGATTGCCCTATCATTTATTTGAAGTAAATTATTTCATATGTTATTACAGTTATAATATAAATAAAAAATTATGTTTCTGTTTAGTGTTGAAGTTGAAACCCATAATAAAAAAAGTATTGAAAGTATAAAACTATGTTTCTTCTAATGTATACAAATATACAGATCTGTAATCTCTGTATATTTTTAATCATTTATTAGTTTGTGTTCACTTAGTAAAAGAAATGGTGAACCCATTGCCTAAACTCAATGTTTAAGCAATTTTGATAGAAAAGTCAAATATTGAGCGACAATTTGCTCGACAATAACAGAGTTCCCGAGGGTTTGCATATATTTATTGGAACGAACTTATTTAGAATTTACTCGTCTTATATCAAAATCAATTTATATTCAATGCATACATAGAGAATGTGTGTCTGTGTGTTATAGAGTATATGGTATACCTGCCAATCCTATCAGTTCTGCCAACAATCATATCACTAACAATCGATCTTTAGATTTAGAGTCCAATCGTGCAAATGCATGAAAAACACATTTAATATGTTAGACAATAAATATTAATCGGAGTCACTTATTTCCACATTCAATAACAGAATCTGTTTGATAAGATGGGAACTCCATTGCAGACACTGTTTCCAACTATTGTTCACTCATTGTTTAGATACTGAACTCCAAAAGAATAGTCTCTAATTTCTATTATTGGTTGTCATCTATTTTGGGCAATAGTTTCTTCATTTATTTGTTGTTAAATCTTTGTTCATAAACCAAATATCTATTGAGATCTAAGAAATGATGGCAAATATAGTGGAACTCACAGACAAAATCCAATCATCATTCGAACCCATAAGTAGTCTTAAGTTGATGTTAGCTTTGTATTCATCATTTCTAATATTATTTCTGTTGAACTACTGTTTACCAATTCATAGAAAGTATTGTTAGTATTGTGAGCACACCTTCTAATGATATACTGTCTCTGAAATAGAAGACCGAAAACCAAATACAAAATTACTAATTAATATTTAGCTATTAATTTATCAAATCTGTGCATCCATTTACCATATATTCAACTGAATATCATTTATTTATGGATTCTCTTATAATGCTTTTAATGTCAAATAAAAGAAAAGGAAACGATTAAAAAGAGAGTAGTTTTGAAAAAATTGATATCAATTCTGAACAGATCTTAAATAATGAACCGTAAAATACAAATATAATGACAAACACTTGTAACTGAGATAAAATGCTATTTTATATTAAGTTAAATACATTTATACATGTATTAAATGTTAACTCGAATGCATTTTAAGTGTGTGAGATGTGAGACGGGTTGAAAATTTTAATAATATTGTAGCGATTATAACCACGAATGGGCGACTCGGGTCGAGCGCCCAAGGGTTTGATGCTGTCTGAGCCACTTACACAAAAAAATTATAAAAACAACTTATATAGTAATTTTTATTTAGAATGAAATTAATGGAACAAGTATAGTATTGGCAAATCGTTTATTGACAAATTAGTAATAGAATTGGAATAGGAATGCCTATCACGGAATAGGATTAGGTATGGATCACCATTAATTTGTATATATTAGATAAATCTAATATACAAATTAGCTTATCTGAATTAAAACTTAAAATTTAATAATTGACTTATTCTATTCAAAAGCTTGACAACAGACTTCTCACATTTGAATATAGATAAAGTCCTAGCACAGAATACTGGTACTATTTTTTAACAGATATTATACTAAAAACTGCATAATTGCTTCAATATTATAGAAATACATTATATCCATATACAGTATTACAAATCCTTATTGATATTTTGAATAATTTATTATTACATCAATACATAGATTAATGCTTTTATTCTTAGCACTTCTGTTATAAACAGATACACGATTTCAATTCCGAGTATTGTTTACCAGTACTAAATCGTAAACATCGTTATACAGTATTACTTAATGTTTCGGAAAAGATTATCTAAATTTTGAAACGGAATTCAATTGTATTCATTTCGTTAATTCAAACATTGAACCAAATTAAAATCTAGTCTAAAAATTTCAATAAATTTTTAGAAATTTATGTCAATCATCAAAATATTTGATCCGATATTGTTTAATACAAAATGACTTTAGACGTAATTTTTCATTTTTTGACATTTTCTTATGAAATGTCATTTAATTAATATCAATATTTTTACATAATCTCAATACAAGAACTAATGCTTTATAATCAGATTTAGTTTCTCATGTTTTGTTCGATATATTGCATTCAATACGACAAGAATTTTGAGATAATCTATTATTTTCTGTCGAATATATATATTTATCATTATATAACAAAATTATTGTTCAAAAGTATTTTGAGTATTAGTTTCAATAGTATTTTATTGGAGTAAATGTATTATCCTTTGGTTTGATATCTTTTCTTTGATATCAATTGAATAAAAGATTGAGTGAATTCAACAAACGTTATCGAGGTTTGAAAGGAAGCCCAACACGTGTTCATTCACTGGGCTTTTGATTTATATAAAGAACAGAATTGTCTAATAGTGGACAAAGAATTTGCAAATGAAAGGGATAGAGATTTGGTACCGATTGTGTCGGAGTAGTAAAGAAAGTAAAGACAAGAGTATTGTTGTCTGGACTCACCGATTGTCGTCAAGACAGTGGTAGCAAAATAGAAGGCGCCGGAGAACTTCCATTGGACACCTGCCTTATGAGGAACACTTTTGATTACAACAGTTGCCAGAATCTTAATGTCTTCATCAGTTATATTGTATTTCCTTTTGAGCATTTCCTCGAACAGGTCTAGGGCTACCTTTTGCTTTTCCTCGTGTTCAGACTCGAGCGCATCAAAAATAGCGGCGCCCACCAGAAGATATGTGAAAGTGCACACTATTAGACTCAAAGTTCGAATATTCTGTCTTTTCATTACGGCTTTCCTTAGGTTTCCAACAAATTATTTCACTTTCACTACACTTATCACTAGTGTTGTCACTCGACTCTCATCTCTCAAATAAAAATTTCCAAAATTCTCACAACGAGTTCGCCGTTCAGTAGTGAACGCTATGACGATATGTCTCACTCGAGCACTCATTCCTCTGTGTCTCCACTTCTATCCAACAATTCTGGTCTCAGATTCTGTATGATGTGTGACGTCAATGCAATTTCTATGGTAACTATGTCTGTGCTCTCAACAGGAGTACAACAGAGAACTGGAGAAGAGGAGAACTGGAGAACAGGGAGACTAAGAAATACAGAATAATATTGCAAAACTTCCAAATATCTGCACAATTGGTCTAAAAAGCGAATACAGAATCAGCTGTAGTACAGAGACACGGCTTCCGCCACTTTTACATTACTGGCTCTCCTTCTCCTCTCTCTCTCTCTTTCTCTCTTCTCGACCACTGAATATAATCTCTTTTGGCTTTCAAATACTCAACTAAAACATAGTCTCTATTTTGTTGGACTAAAGCACTAATTCAGATAAAGTTTAAATCTTTTAACAAATCAACAATTTTTATATCAAAACATTATTTCTAATACTTTCGTTATTTTTGATATTTTTATGCGCTTTTATAGTAGTTTTCAGTGAATATAAATGGATATAAATGTTCTCAAAAACTATCTATAATTTGTTGCTTTTATATCGACTAAACCTGAAGTATACGCAAAAGTATCACAACTTCTGCAGTGTATTAATGAATTACAAATTTTGTTTTCTATCTCTTCAAATAGTCTACAAATTTACGCTTAATTTGCAAAAACCTTCATTAGATTATACTTAAACCCATTTGGCAGACCTTTTTGCCCAACATTTCTATATCTAAAAGCAATTTAATTTTTTTGTGCTTAATATTAGTTTTAAATATTAAACCGAATACAGTAATTGACTTTTCAACACATTTGCCTCAAGTTTACTATTTTTATTAATAAATTATTTTTGTTTTTTCTGCCCAACTCTTTAAACTACATATTATTTCTTTCATCAAATATTGATCGTCTTTTATGCACTTCCTCTCAAAATTTGAGAATAATTTCGAAATTTTTCTGAGAATCTCTTCACAGAAAGAGGAGAATAAGGAGACATAAATGAAAAAGGAGTGAAATTGAGGATATCTATGAAAAGGAAAGACCACTTTTCTAGTGCTATATTGGTTCGTATGCGGAGATCAAATGTTTGCATTTATTCCTTCATTTTTATATGTTTGAAATGTTAGCTAAAAAATATGACTAACGATACGATTGGGGATGACTTTTAGCGCCACAAAAACCACACAACTATTGAACCGCAAATAAAACAATTCACTTAAATGTGAACTTATATTTTAGTGGAAATGCATTTTCGCTCAAATTCTAAAGACATCTGAATTAATGGTATAAATATTTGATCAAAATATTGAAAAGAGCGATCAGAGAATGGTTTGAAATAAAGAGCTCATTATTCCCATAATAATTGTGTTGAATGATAGGTTGTGTCTTCTATTGGTTCTGTGCCATCAACTTCTCCAAACTTATATTGATTTTGTCTTTTAATGCTTTTCAATTCATTTTAAAGTCAAAAAAATTATTCCATTCTTTATGGCTTCCAATCCTATTCTTTTACACTCTCTTTGCATCTGATTATGTAATAAATATTGTCTTTGTATTTGAATTCTGAATTCTCTTTGATATTTGACACTAAATTGGTTTTGAAGTCACAAAAATTTCAATTATTCTCATTTTCATTACTATTTAGTTGAATATATTTTTATGTTTAAATAAATTTTATTTTTCTAAATAATACCGTAGCTTATATTCATAGTATTCAATATTTATGACAAGGATTAAAAAACCGATTCCATATCCACTACGATCATCAATTTAATTATTAATTTTAAAACATTATTCCTTATCTTTATTTTAATAATTTTAAGCATAGAGTACTCAATGTTATATTTTAAGCTAATCAGTAAAATATCTTAATAAACTTAAGAATTGTATCAATAATTGTTAATTGCTCAATTTTAAGTTAAGGACAGTTGTATTTTATTGATTAATTTTAAAGAATGAACAAACGGTGGCAAATATTTGATTGATTGTAATAGTTTAGGATATCAATAGGGATGTTGTAAAAGATAATTTCTCTGATCATATCAGTTGATATAAGATAACAGAAAATAACATGTATTAGGTTTGATAGATAAGATTTTAATGATTTTGTTTGATAGGTAGTGCTGTAAAACCATACTTTCCTGCACCAGTTTAGCGAAAAATATTCTGGAATTCGAAAAAATTCTGTAATTCTATGTTTAATTTTATATAATTGTTTTGAAAGTAATTTTTCACCAAAAAATTTCAAATTTGTTCAGGAATTTAATAAATAAAAGTCATTCAAATGCAAGACATCATTAAGTTTAATGGAAACAAGAATTCATTCATTTATTTAGATTTAAAATTATTTTTACAAAAAGTTTTCAGTAAACCAATGGATACAAAACTAAACAATAAATCACAATCAGCTGAAAGAATAAAATCTAAACTAATTGAGCGAAAATTTTTCTTTCTTACACTTATATTTAGTATTTAGTTTTACGATATTATGAAATCCTATCGATGTTAGGCCTCAAGAGCTCCATTAGTTTTAAAGTCATATTGTTTTTCTCAGTTATAAAAACAAATTAAATAATTTTCGTCAGCGAAAAGTTGGCAAAAAAATTCTGTTTAAATAATTTATGCGATGATTAAAGTAATTTTTATACGAAATTTATTTAGTCTGCGAATTGCAAAAATATATTATATATTTAGTGACACTATTTTCTCATCTAATGATTATTTTTGGATTTAAGTTGCATTATATTTATTCTGTCGTTTGAGGATCTCATCTACGGATTGACATAATAAGTATCATTATTATTGAACAGATCTCTGGTCAACAGATCATAGCTATTACAAAAGACTTTTATCTCATTTTCTGTTTTCAAAGTTGACAATCACTGTATTTCTTTCTCTCCAGATACCCTCT